>JAJHZJ010000177.1:600000-895000 GCA_023548195.1 Bettongia penicillata ogilbyi | reverse complement strand
TGATCCAAACTTGTGGATTAGAGTGATTTGTCAGAGAGCAGAGAGCCCATGCGGTATATTGCCGCTGTTGTATCTGCCGTCGCCGAATCTGGCATAGGCAGTACAAAAGCCCTGCAGCAAGGATAAGGAGTAAAGAGGCTGAGCCCGCATAACTTTTTGCCCAAGTGGATATGGCAGAGAAAACAGAGCCAAAGGCAGTAACAACAGTGGGATCTATCCGGGTGGCATTGATGTTAGCAATTTGGTGTCTTAAAAGATGGAGGGTATGTTCAAATTTATCAGACCAATTCCCTGTAAGCATTTGCGACAGCTCGCGGGATAGGTTGGCTGCTCGGGACAGATTCTGAAAAGGGGCAGAGGTAAGACATAACCCGACCAGGGAATAGGAACATCCCAGAGGAAGGAGATGGACAATGATGTCCACTTGCTCCTGTAACAGGTCAATACGTTGATTGGTTATCATTATTCCCCCCCGTATGGCGGCTAAAAGCTGTGTGTTGGTCTCCATAGCAGTGGCAACCGTTGCTGAAAGATCGTTAAGCATCGCGACGGTATTGGTGCCTACAGCTAGGGAGGTGGCTGCCGCAGCTGCAGCAGCAGCGGCAAGAGAGAGTGCTATCACCAGGGCTGTTACGCCAAAGTCTCGTTTCCGTCTATGGAATGGTTGGAGTTGGAAGCCTTCCATGTTGACGGGGACAGGTATCCAAGTGGGCACTCTCGCTATTATGGCCATCTGGTGTCGGGTGCCATCCCAGCAGGAAGCGTAGTTACAAGTCTCATTGGTACAAGACAAAAGGGGGCCACTAGAGGTATTGGTTACAATGAAGACGAACGGAGGCGTGACACATACAGGGGTAGGACCAAAGGGCAAGGAGTAGGTGGGAGCGGACTGGGTTTGAGTCAAGGTCTCCCCTTGACAGATTGGGCTGTTGTCGCTGTCTAAGACACATGAGGACACACTCCAAGAGAAGGAGCCGTTGTAAATCCTCCCTCCCCGAAGCATGGAAAAGGGGGAAAGGTCCATGCACGTACGTCTGGGCCCGCACAGCACCCAGGTGTGGAATGGGTTAAAGGGTCCTGTCATAGCGGGGTCGTGTCCTGACCAATTTGTATATGTCTGGTCGGTTGGATTAAGGACAGCTCCTATGAGGGGGGAGAAGTTCCACCCTCCTCCCAAGTCCTGGCTCATGGGGGCCTGGCACCCAGTCCAGGGGATCTCAGTGTTTTTTCTGGAGCCCTTGCATCGGGGTCCCCATGTAGGCTGACGGGGTTCCCATGGATACCTAATGCCTATATCTCCCCTTGGGTCTCCTGTGACTAGGGGCCATCGGCCCTCTAGGGCCGTGCCATTTGCTGTAACACCCTTAGGACGGTCTAACCAAACCGCTCTCTGTGGGGCTAGGACTATACAGGGGTTCATGTTAGTAAGGTTTAGTCGGAAACAGAGGGCACCGTTTAGGGCGATGTGGAACGTAGGGGTGGGTGCTTCCTCGTCTTGGAAAGGGTAGTAAGGGAGATCAAGGCTCTCGTTAGTGGTAAAGAGACGCGGGTATAGAGTAGCATTCTGCGAAACAGGCATAGGGAAGGGGAAATCAGCCAGGAGACCCCAGCGGATCTCATGTGCTTGCGTGTTGGGGGTGGGCCATAGTACTAGATGCAACTGGGCCAGTCTTAATAGGCCGTTGATGACCGTTCGTATTGCTCTCAGGGTGCGGCTCTTTCTCTTGGGTCTTCTTCTCTTCCTTTTGGTCCCCTCCAGCAGGTCGGGAGGTGGCAGCAGGGGCTCCTCCTCCTCCTGCAGGTCGGGAGGTGGCAGCAGGGGCTCCTCTGGTCCACCGGAGCGGCACCCATCTGGTTCCATTGTTTTCTGTGGAGACACAAACATAACCTCTGCCTCTCACCGCAACTGGGTGAGGGCCGTGCCAATTGTTCTCCTCATCTTTCCACCATACCTTTTCATCTTTGGGGTGGTTAGATGACTGTTTTGTTTCTGCAGGCTTCGGTTTTGACTTAGAGGTGGTAGGGGGGTTTGTAAAGAATTTCATGGCCGAAGTTAGGCCATCTTGTCTTGTTTGGAGAAAATTTACTGTAAATACGGCCCTCGCCAATTGGGCCCTTGATAGTCTCCCTGGTACTCCCCCTTTTTGTTTAGTAAGAGTGCGCTTCAGTGTTTGGTGGGCTCTTTCAACTATGGCCTGCCCTGTGGGGTTGTACGGGATGCCTGTAACATGTCGGAGGCCCATCTCGTGAAGGAAGGTCTGAAAGGCTTTTGATCGGTACCCAGGACCATTATCAGTTTTAATGAGATCTGGGAAGCCGACAAGGGCTGCGCACTCTAAAAGGTGGTAAATGATACATTTAGCGCTCTCACCAGATTGCAAAGTGGCCATTATGAAGCCTGAGAAAGTGTCGACTGACACATGAATCAAAGAGGATTGAAAATGTGTAACATCCATTTGCCAGATTTCGTTGGGGGCGTGGCCACGGGGGTTAGAAGCCTGATCGCGGGGCGGAGGCCGAAAGGGAACACAGTGAGAGCACCTACGGACAATGTTGCGGGCTTCCTCTCTGGTGATGCCGTAAAGGCGCCGTAGGGTTTGGGCTGAAAGGTGGAAGTGATGGTGGGCGAGGTCTGGAGAGCTATAAAACACCCCTAGGCCATTTGGGGTATCATCTGTGAGGGCACGGTCAGCAATCGCATTGCCTTGATAGAGGGGGCCTGCTATGGAAGTGTGGGATCTAACATGAAGGACGTAAATAGGAGCCTCTCTAACAATGAGCAAATTATGTATGTGGATCAGGAGATCCGAGACAGTGGAGGTGGTTGCAGTGAGGTCTGCTCCAGGGAGTTGAGGAATAGCTAAAGCACAATACATACTATCGGTAATGAGGTTAAAGGACTCAGCGGGTAATAATTGTAGCACAGTATAAATAGCAAATAATTCATTTTTCTGAGCGGAGGAATAGGGGGTACTTACCACCTTCAGGATGTTTTTTGCTGGAATATATATAGCGGCTCGTTGATGCCTAGTGGCATCAGTGAAGACGTTAACTCCTTCTACCGGTTCATTAGCTACAACCTGCGGAGACTTTTGAAGAGGCAAGGCATCCCAACCCCGGAGAGCATTAGGCAAGGCAGCACTAGTGATCTGATGTTGGGTAATTAGGATGGCCCAAGAGGTATATTCTTGGGCAAGCTCCTGTAGCAAGTTAGGGGTTATATTAAGAAAGAGAAGGGGAAGTTGGCCAAAGATCTGTCTGGCCCTGAGGCTGGCCTTGAGTAATAGCCTTCCTTGTTCCTCAAGGCGATCAGGGATACATTTTTTCTTTTTGTCAGGGTAGATCCACTCTATGACTCCCCATTGTTGGAAGATTGCCGCGATCCCCTCGGTGGCCCCGCGGGAGAGGATGGCCACGGCTAGGGGATATTGGGGATCTATTCTTTGGACCCGCATATTGGCCCTGTCTCTAATTAATTTCATGACTTTAATCGCCTCAGGAGTCCAAGTTCTAGGAGAATTCAGGGTTGGGTCCCCTGATAGGAGAGCATAAAGGGGCTGCATCTCCCTCTCTGATAGGGGCAATGTGGACCGAAGCCACTGAATGGCCCCAACAAGCTTTTGAAAATCATTGAGGGTCTTGACTTTAGCAAGGTCAAAGTTGGGGACAGGTCGAAGGACCTCATCATTCAGGAGTCTATGGCCAAGGTATCTAAGGTCGTTACCCCTTTGGATTTTTTCTGGGGCAATTTTTAACCCGTACTCACTGAGCCTCTCTATAATGTGTTTAAGGGCCCTCTCTAACTGTTCCGCCTGTGGGTGAGCAAGTAGGATATCATCCATGTAGTGAACGATCTGAACCTCAGGGAATTTCTCCCGAGAAGGGTGCAGGATGGCTGCAACATATTTTTGGCATAATGTGGGACTGTTCGCCATCCCTTGGGGCAATACAGTGAAATGAAAGCGGGCGGCCGGTGCCTGGAAGTTGATAGAAGGGACAGAAAAAGCAAACTTCGGGGCGTTGTCGGGGTGAAGGGGAATGCTATAAAAGCAATCTTTTATATCTACAATAATAACTTCCCAGCCTCTCGGCACCATGGTTGGATTTGGAAGACCTGGTTGTAAAGCACCCATAGGTTGTAAGGCCGAATTGACCTGGCGGAGGTCGATCAGCATTCTCCACCTGCCAGACTTCTTCTTTATACAGAATACTGGGGAATTATAAGGGCTGGTGGAGGGTACTATGTGTCCCTCCTGCAAGAGTTCTTGTACTATGCTGCTTAGGGCTTGTAATTTTTCTTTGGTAAGGGGCCACTGCTCCACCCAAATTGGTTGGGTGTTGATCCAATTCATCTTTACTGGGTGCGGTTTCTCGGGGTGGAGTGTGGCCCTCATCAGTTTAAAGGGTCATTTGTGAGCCTGAGCTGCATTTGGGAGAGGATATCTCGACCCCACAAGGTCATAGGGAGGGAGGAGATATAGAGGGGGCGAAAGCGCCCTTCCTCTTCCCCGCACGTCCACCGCAAAAGGCGCGCAGAGATGGCAGCTGTGCTATTCCCCCCGACTCCCGAGACCTGCCTGGGGGTGGTATCCTTTCCCCACTGAGGCTGCCAGCTTGAGCCGGCAATAACAGACACATCAGCTCCAGTGTCCATCATCCCTGTTATGGGCGTCCCCTCGACCTCAACGGTCAAGGTGGGTTTCTGGGGTGTTATAGTGGTCGTCCAGGCCACGAAGGGGTCAGAATGCCGTGGGGGATAATTGGGGTCCATCCACGGAAGAGGGATGGCTTGAGCAACCTCCCTTCTTTCTTTCAAAGACACAGAGTAAGCATGAGGGTTGGTTACAAAAATCTCTGTATCTCTTGGGGCAAGATACTTGGTGTGCACTATAACTTCTGGGAGTTTGTGGGTGCCAATTGCAAGGCGGGGGTAGTCAGAGGGGTGAATTTTTATTGGGGCAGTGGTCCAGGGGGCTATGGTTTGTTCTTGGAGGGTGAAAACCTCACTCATTAATTTCTGAGTCGAAAGGGGTTTGCTCGGGGGTTCAGTCTTTGCGGGGCGCCCTCCCCCCGTGAGGGTCCCGCAGGCTCGTTTCCCGGAGCCGGTGGATTCTGCATTTTTCTTTTTTGACGGCAGTCTCTAGAGAGATGCCCCAGCCTGCCGCAATTACGACATTGCTGCCCTTTGGTGGGCGCACGGCAAGCGGCTCTAAAGTGCCCTTCTTTGCCACAGTTAAAACATCTCCCCTGTGGGTCCCTCTGCACGGCCATGGCCGTGAGCTGCTCTGCAAGGGCGGCCACGGGCGACTTGTCCTCTTGGGGCTCATCTAAGCATCTTTCTATAATGTCCTGGAGGTTGGGATCTGGTGGCAAGGTGGCAAGAATGCCCCGATGGCGGGGGTTAAGGCCATCTTTGATAAGCTGAATAATTAGCTGGACTGCAAGTTCAGACTTGCCATACTGCCCTTCTATTCTCTCTTGGACCCGGGAGATAAACTGTATAGGCGTCTCCTGAGGCCGCTGTTTTAAGGTGGACAGAGAGCGACCCCCTGTTGTGTTCAACTTATCAAAAGCTCTTAAATAGACCACCTGGACTACTCCCAACTGAACGTTGGTGAGTGTCAGTTGTTTCTCGACTGTCTCCCAATCCCCAGTGCCCGTCACCTGACTAACCAACAGGTCTGCATTTTCTGAATGTGTCTCTGAGGCGTACCTGCGGGCCTCACGGGTGACGTGGGCCAGGTATGTCATAGCCACAGGGGGATCAAAAATAGCGGCCGTGACCTCTTTCCAATCATAAGGGAGCCAAGCCGCCACGGAGGACGTATTGGTAAATAACCTCCTAAGGAATGCAGAGCCAGGGCCGTATTTGGTGGCTGCCTCTTTCATGTCTCGGAGAATTTTATAGGACAGAGGCTTGTGGACACGCTGCGGCTGGCCCTCGCCCTCAGCAGCTTGGGAGAAAACAGGAAACAGATTCGCCCCCTCCCAGTCAACATCTTCCCCCTCCTCCGCCGCCTGTTGAAGGCACTTCCTCAAAACACTCACATACTTGGGCGGGGGGGGGGGGGTTTCTCTGCTTCTCTATCTGTGTGCTGCTCTGGGGCTTCCTCTTTTTGCATCTCATGCAGTTTCTTTTGGGGCCCCTCTCCTTTCTGCGGGCGGGGTTGTGTTCCTTGTCTTTTCCCATTCTTTTCTATGGGGTTAAGGGAGGTGGGTCGGGAGGGGCTCGATGGAGAAGGCGCAGTCGCGACTCTCCGGAGACTGTCCCAAGGGTACAGAGGGGGGGGGTCCTGTCAGAGGAGGGCCTAAATCCTCAGTGGAGGAGCTATCCTCATCAGAGGAGCCACAAAGGGAGTCCCCCACCTGGGCACCAGTCTCCGTGGACAATGGGGGTGGCTGGGGGTCGAGGGAGGCCCCAATAGTGGAATAGATGACAAAATCTTGGGAGGACAAGAAATAAGGGTCCTCTTTCTGGTAGGAGGCCATCTGTTGGCCAATGAGCCTCCAGCGGGTCGGATCAATGCCAGTGTGCTCCACCCATGGGCTGACGGTTATAATTTTTGCCACCCATTCTCGGCAAACTCTTATGTGTATTTTTATCCCATTCTGCTTGCAGAGTTTATACACTTGGCAAGCGAGAATGCCTTTTTCCTCTGGCTTAACTTCTGTATTTCCCATAACTAAACTGCCTTCGGGACTAGAGGGGAAAACCCGAAAGTCCCGGTGTGCCTGGTCCTTCTGTCCCTCGCCTGCGAGGGACAGGAAGATCACAACGTACCTGAACTGTAGAGCCCCACGTTGGGCGCCAAATGTCCGCGCTCTGTCCCTGCCGGACCTCAGGGGGTACGTCGCGACCTCTGCTCTCCGCCTAACTGCGGCTTCGGACGTCTCCGGTCCCGACCCCAGGGGCTGAGGACGGGCAAAACCAGACACTGGCCAGAGTGGTGAAGCAAAGCAGGTGTTTATTCAGCAGGTTACATCAGCCCAGTCCCACTTCCCCTTTTAGGGCATTGCCTTATATTCCTTATCCTTTCCGGGTTCTGCTGTCCGACTCCTGATTGGGGAGTTCAGCTTACTGTCACCCCAGCCCCTTCCCCTTCGTTAGCCGTGCCCTGTGATGATAGGGCAGGGGTTTCTCAGGACCTTCCTTCCCCACTCGGACCATCTGCTTAGCCTATCACAGGTGGCCAGGTGTATTTTACTCTTCCTGGGGTTCTGTCAGTACCTCCCCGAGGGCGGTATCGTGCCTTGTACACGAGCCTTCCCTGTACCCCCAACCCAGAAACCACGGGTGAGACGCGTGATCACGGCGGGGGGAACGGGTACAGACTCCTGACTGCTACTTCTTTGCCCATGAGGCCCGGGGACGGCCCCTGACAACGAGGCAGAGGAAAAATTTTGAAGAGAAATGAGAACGATGCAAGAAAATCATAATGAAGGAGTCACTAGCTTGGTAAAAGAGGCACAAAAGAATATTGAAGAAAACAACACCTTTAAAAGACAGAAACAGCCAAATAGTAAAAGTAGTATAAAAACTCAATGAGGAGAATGACTTGAAAAGCAGAATTGGCTAAATGAAAAAAAATATAAAAAATTCACTGAAGAAAAGAAATCTTTAAAAAAGAGAATCAGTCAAATGGAAAAGGAGGTATAAAAACTAACTGAAAAGAATTCCTTAAAAATCAGAATTTAGCAAGTAAAAGCCAATGGCTTTATGAGACATCAAGGAGCAATAAAACAAAACCAAAAGAAAGAAAAATAGAATTCAGTGTGCAATGTCCCACTGGAAAAACAAGTTACCTAAAAAATGAATCCAGGAAAGATCATTTAAAAATTATTGATCTACCTGAAAGCCATGATTGAAGAAAAAAGTCTGGACAGCATCTTTTAAGAAATTATCGAGGAAAAATGACATTCTAGAACCAGAGGGGAAAATAAAGATTGAAAGAATCTACTAATCACCTCCTGAAACCTATCCCAAAATGAAAACTCCCAGAAATATTACAGCCAAATTCCAGAGATCCCAGGTTAAGAAGATATTGCCAGTAACCAGAGAGAAACAATTCAAGTATCATCGATCCACCATCAGGAACAAAACAAACTTAAGCAGCTTCTATATTAAAGAATCAGTGAGCTTGAAGGGTAAAGTGGGTTATTTTTTTGGATAAAGGAGATAAAATTACAACCAAGAATCACCTATCTAGCAAAACTGAGTATAATCCTTAAGGGCAAAAAACATATATACTCAATGAAATAGAGGACTTTCAGGTATTCCTCCTGAAAATACCAGGGCTAAATAAAAATCTGCATTTCAAATACAAGACTCAAGAGAAGCATAAAAGGTAAACAAGAAAGGTATATCATAAGGGACTTAATAACATTAAACTGTTTATTTTCCTTCTAGTTATTTTCCCTGATTTTCCTGAAGACAATTCACATTCTACTTTTTGCAATAAGTTTTTGCTCTCTAAATAACAGTAGCTTCCACTCTAAGATTACAATTCATTTATTCTATCATTTTGCATGCACCTAGTTGTTTACGTGGTGTCTTTTTCTAAATGCAATGTGAGCTACTGAAAGGCAAAGATTTTTTTTTGCTTTTTCTTATATTTCAAGTTATAGCATAGAGTTCCCATATAGTAAACCTCTAGCATCTTTGTTGAAAAGAGGAGTATGGGAAGATGGCAAAATAGCTCAGAAAATTTCAAGCTGTCAAGATTTTACTCCACAAAAAAATGTAAAATAGAGCCTCCGGGAAAACATAGAGCAGTGAAATAAATAAAAGTAGGGGCAGAATAAGAGTTCTCTTGGGACAATCTGAGAAGACCTGAAGATAAATCCCAGGATGAGATTTCCTCCCTAAGAAGACTAAAGACTTCCACGGTAGATCCACTTTAAGAATTAGTGGCAAGCTGCTTAAACAACAAGCAGAAAGCCCTGGGGTAGGTTGGTTTTAGAGGCTGCCTCTGCCCAGTCACAAGAACTTTTATCCCCAGGATAGTGACAGGATTTGGACATCTGGCCTGGGGAAGGCTGCTGAGAAGTAATGCCAAGCCCAGCTGTGCTGTGGAGAGCTCTGGGGCAAGAAGAAACCAGCACACATTCAGTGAGTGCAGAAGCAGTAGAGCAGAAAGGCCATGACTGTAAGCAATTACAGGAGGCTGGAGGTCTTGATTTCAAGGTCAGAGGGGAAAAGTAAAGAGAATTAGAGGCTAGAGGCACCATCCCTCATGCCCCAAGACTAGAAGTGGTTATCAAAACTAAATTATGACAAAAAAGTGCACAGACAGAAGAGAAAGAATCCAGCCACAGAGAGTTACTATGGGAATAGAGAAGATAGGGATTTGTCTTCAGAAGAGGATACTGAAGTAAAGAAACCCTCTTCTACTCCAAAGTGTAATGTCAAATGGTCACCTGCCCAAAAGAATTCATTGAAGGATTTTAAAAAGACTTTAAAAATCAGATGAGAGAGATGGAGGAAAAGTTAAAAAGAAAAATAAGAATAATCCAAGAAAAACAAGAAGGTAATGAAAGGAAAGTCAAAACAATGAGAAAAGGAAATACAGAATCTTAAGGAAGAAAATGATTCCTTGAAAATCAGGACTGGGCAAGAGGAAGTCAGTGAAGTTGTAAGAGATGAAGAAATAAAAGAAATATAAAGAATGAAAAATGGAAGAAAATGTGAAACATTTCATAAGAAAAACAAAGGATCTAGAGAACAGATCAAGAAGAGGAAACATAAGAATAGACTATCTGAAATCTCTGATTGAGAAAGGAACCTTGATACAATAATACAATAAATCATTAAAGAAAATTGTCTTGAAGTACTAGAACAAGAAGTGAAAATAGAAATAGAAAAAATCCACTGATTACCACCTGAAAGAGAACCTACAAAGAAAACTCACAGAAATATTAAAATTTAATTCTTAAACTTCCAGATCAAGTATAAGACATTACTATCCACAAGAAAAAAAGTACGTTTGATGGTGCCAAAATTAGAATCACACAACACCTAGTGATGGCAGCACTAAAAGTTCACAGGTCTTGGAACACTCTATACAGAAGAGCAAAAGAACTGGATCTCCAGTCGAAAATACCATACCTAGAAAAGCTAAGCATAATTCTGAATAGAAAAAAATGAACATCTGATTAACTGTCAGGCTTTCAGGACTCTGTTAAAAAAAAAAAAACTAGAAGCCTATGGGGGAGCAGAGTCAGAATGGCACAGTAGGAAGAAAGATCTGTAGAAGTTCCTCCACATAGCCCATAAAATACCTGTAAAAAATGACTCTAAGCAAGTTTTAGAGCAGTAGAAGCCACAAAACGACAGAAGGAAAGCAATTTCCAGGCCAAGAGAGCCTGGAAGGCTGACAGGAAAGATCGATTACACAAGGCATGGAGCACAGCACAGCCCAGCATGGACCACGTAGTGCAGCAGGGACAGAACTCAGAAGAGACTTCAAGGTGCCTCCAAAAGCAGCAGTTTTCAAATTGCTTAACCCACAAGTGCGACAGACAGAATCAAAGTTTAGTGAGAAAGTTTTCATCCAGGAGAAGGGAATGCGGTCTGGACCACCAGCAGCAGCCACTGTGGTGGCAGTGTCCTTTATAGCAGCCTTTGCCTAAAGTCCCTGGGGTAATTGAGAAGCTGATCTGAACCTCAGCCCTGAGCCAGGCCCTAGGGTGAGGAGAAGGAGTGCTGGCATAGTGGAGCTGTAGGCAGCTGTGGAGAGGGAATTCTACTCCTAGATTCTGGACAGAAAAGTTTTTGGTTGCTCCCAGACCAGTGTGCAAGCCAGGAGAGGAGTAAACTCATCTCCCTTCAATGTGCCACCTTGGAGTAACTGAGAACTTACAGGTCCCCAGAGTATATCCTACTATAGATAAAGGTCTCAAAAGTCAAGTAACTGACTGGGGAAATGACAAAAAGTGGGGGGGGGAACTATAGAAGGTTATTTTTTTGGTGAACAGATATTTTCTTTTCTTTTTTTATTATTGTTTTGTTTATTTTCAGTGTTCTACAATCACTTCCATATGACTTAGATTTTTTTTCCCCTCCCTGCAGCTCCTCCCCCCCACCTTCCCTTCTCCCTTTGTGAGACAGTACACAATTTTATGTAGGTTCTACATATACATTCCTATTAAATACATTTTCACCTAAGTCATGATACATAGAATCAAAATGATGGGAAAAAAATCATAAAACAAACCAAAACATAATACAAAGGAAAATGATCTGCTACATTCTTCAATTGAATTCCACAGTTCTTTCTCTGGAATTGGAATGCATTTTGCCTTAAAAGAATTGGGAATTTTTTAAGTCCTTGCAATGCAATGAAGTTCTAAGTCTACCCAATAAAAATCCTTGCACACTGTGGTTGGTGCTGTGTACAAAGTTCTCCTGGTTCTGCTCCTTTCACTCAGCATCAGATCATATATGTCTTTCCAAGACTCATTGAAGTCTTTCTTTTCATCATTTCTTATAGCACAATAGTATTCCACTACATTCATATACCGCAATTTATTCAGCCATTCCCCAATTGATGGACATCCCCTTGATTTTCAGGTTTTGGCCACCACAAAGGGTACTGCTATAATATTTTGGTACATGTGGAACTCTTTCCCATTTTTGTGATCTCTTAGGAATACAGTCCTAGAAGAAGTATTCCTGGGCCAAAGGTTATGCACATTTTTATAGCCTTTTTGGCATAGTTCCAAATTACTCTCCAGAATGGTAGGATCAGCTCACAGCTCACATCTCCAATATTTATCATTTTCCTGTTTTGTCATGTTAGTCAATCTGATAAGTGTGATGTGGTATCTCAGAGTTGTTTAGATTCATATCTCTAATCAACAGTGATTTAGAGCATATTTTGATATGACTATAGATATCTTTGATTTCTCATTCTGAAAACTGCATAGAATAAGTATTTTCTTAAATCTTTTCTGAAGAGGAAGAACCATACATACTATCAGAGGAATTCAAGGCTTCCAAAACCTCCAAAATGAACATGCAATGGTCTCAGGCCATGGAATAGCTCAAAAAGGATTTTGAAAATAAAGTAAGAGAGGTGGAGGAAAAATTGGGAAGAAAAATGACAGCAATGCAAGAAAATCGTGAAAAGTGAGTCAACAGATTGCTAAAGGAAACCCAAAAACTGCTGAAGAAAGTAGCACCTTTAAAAATATGCTAACTCAAGGGTGGAGCCAAGATGACAGGGTAGAAAGACACATAAACTCTAGTGTTTCCCCCATAGCACACAAAATACCTGTAAAATATGACTCTTAATAAATTCTAGAGCAGCAGAAGCCACAGAACAACAGAGTAAAAGAGATTTCCAGCCAAAGGTAACATGGAAGGCCGACAAGAAAGGTCTATTCCAGAGAGCAAGAGGTGGAGAAGAGTCCAGGCCTGGCACAAGGAGGAACAGGACCTGAACAGGCTTCCAGGGCAGAAACTTCAGCATGGAGGGTCCCAGATCACTCAATCTACAAGCAACAAAGAAATCTTCAAAGGTCAGTGTGGGAGAGCTTTCCCAGCTGGGAGAGAGGGGAGTGGGGTCTCCCAGCACTGGTCCCAGGAAGCAGCAGAGGAGGCAGCAGCAGCAGGCTGTGTCATCCGTGGTGGCCCAGGAAGCGGCCTGGGTCCATTGTCCCACCTGCTCAGCTTAAATCCCCAGGGGGATTTGAGCAGCTGATTTGAAACTCAGCCCTGAGCATGACCCTTGTGAGAGAAAGAGCACTAGGACTCTCCTCTTGATAAAAATTCAGAAGTCAAGTAACTGGCTAGGAAAATGCCCAAGAAAAGGAAGAATAATAAGACCGTAGAAGGGTACTTTCAGATGAGGAAAAACAGGACATACTGTCAGAGGAAGTCAAGGTTTCTGCACTCAGTACCTCCAAAATGAATATGAAATGGGCTCAGGCCACAGAAGAGTTTGAAAAGTGAGTCAGCAGCTTGCTAAAGGAGAACTAAAACAATACTGAGGAAAATAACATCTTTAAAAATAGGTTAACTCATTTGGAAAAAGAGGTCCAAAAAGCCAATTAGGAGAAGAAGGCCTTAAAAGCAGAATCAGTCAAATGGAAAAGAAGGTTCAAAAGCTCATTGAAGAAAATAGTTGTTTAAAAATGAGAGTGGAGTTCAGGAAAGCTAATGACATACAATAAACCAAGAAGTTACAAAACAAAACCAAAAGATTAACAAAATGAAGATAATGTGAAACATCTCATTGGAAAAGCAACTGACCTGGAAATTAGATCCAGGAGAGACAATTTAAAAACTATGGAACTACCTAAAAATCATGATCAAAAAAGGAGCTTACACATTAACTTTCATGGAATTATCAAGGAAAACTGCCCTGATATTCTAGAACCAGAGGGAAAAATAAATATTGAAAGAATCCATCAATCACCTCTTAAAAGAGACCCAAAAAAAGAAACTCCAAGGAATATTGTGGCCAAATTTCAGAGTTCCCAGGTCAAGGAGAAAATACTGCAAGCAACTAGAAAGAAACAATTCAAGTATTGTGGAAATACAATCAAGATAACACAGGATCTGGCAGCTTCTACATTAAGGGATAGAACGGCTCAGAATAGGATATTCCAGAAGTCAAAGGAACTGGGATTAAAATCAAGAATCACCAACCCAGCAAAACTGAGTATAATACTTCAAGGGGAAAAAATGTTCATTCAATGATACAGAGGACTTTAAAGCATTTATAATGAAAAGGCCAAAACTGAATTAAAAATTTGGCTTTCAAACCCAAGAATCAAGAGAAGCATGAAGAGGAAAACAGAAAAGACAAATCATGAAAGATTTTCTAAAGCTGAACTGTTTACATTCCTACATGGAAAGATAATATTTGCAACTCTTGAGACTCTACTCAATATTTGTGTAGTTGGAAGGATTATACACACACACACATGTGTATATGAATGTATATATGTGTGTGTACATACATATACATATAGAAAGAGAGAGTACACTGGGTGAGTTGAATAAGAAAGAATGTTATCAAAAATATAAAATTAAGGAATGACAGATGAATATATTAGGAGGAGAAAGGGAGAAATAGAATGGGGCAAATTATTTCTCATAAAAGAGTCAAGAAAAAACTTTTTCAATGAGGGGAAAATGGAGGAGGTGGGAGGGGAAAAGTGAAGCTTACTCTCTTCACATTTGACTTAAGGAGGAAATAACATACTCAATTTGGTATGAAAATCTATCTTGCACTATACGAAAGTAGAGGAGAAGGGGACAAGTGAGGTGGGGGTATAATAGAAGGGAGGGCAAATGGGAGGAGGAAGTAAATAGAAGTAAACACTTTTGGGGAGAGACAAGGTCAAAAGAGAGAATAGAATAAATGGAGGGGGCAGGATAGGACGGAGGGAAATATAGTTAGTCTTCACAACATGACTATTATGGAAGTCTTAAAGTACACATATGTAGCCTATTTTGAATTGCTTGTCTTCTCAATGGGGATGGGTGGGGAGGGAGGAAGGGAGAGAAGTTGGAACTCAAACTTTTAGGAATGAACATTGAGAATTATTTTTGCATACAACTGGGAAATAAGAAATATGGGTAATGGGATATACAAATCAATCTTGCCCTACAAAAAAAGAGAGAAGATAGGTATAAGGGAAGGGAAAGGTGTGATAGAAGGGAGGGCATATTGAGGGAAGGAGTAATCAGAATGCAAAGCATTATGGGGTTGGGGGAGGAGGGAGATGGGGAGAAAATTTGGAACTCAAAATTTTGTGGAAATGAATGTTGAAAACTAAAAATAAATAAATAAACATTAAAAAAAACCTGAACTCAGTAGAAGATTTGATATGGAAGAGCCAAGAGAAATATAAGATAACATACCAGTAGCCAATTGCAAGGGACTAAATAAGGATAGAATGTTTACCTTTTATGCATGGAAAACCTAAAACGTATGTCTAAGATTGTTACTAGTAATTGGGCAGCTTAAGGGGTAGATCTGAGTATAATATGACTTCAAAAAGTAAAACCATTCAAGAACAGTTAAAAGAGCAATCATCTTACAGAAATGAGGTACATGAGGAAGAACCAATACAAAGAAATTATGTGGGGGAAGTGAGCTGTTATTTCTGGAAACCTACTTTCATTGGGAACAGGTTTAAGAGATGAAAATACTTTTACATCGAGAAGAGTATAAAAGTCTTCTAAATTTAGAAAAAATAAAACTCTAAGGTAATAGGGAGGGGGGAGAAGATGAAGGAGGGATCTTTAGAGAAGGTGAAGGAATTGATCATAAGGGGACTATAGAAAGGTCTTTAAATTGAGGGGAATGGGAGGATAAGGGAGGGATTGCTGGAGTGAGGGTAGGTTATGTAATAGGAGAGCAAGGTAGCAGGCAGAAGTAAAGTAGAACAGTTAGGAGAGATAGGAGAAAAGAGATATGCACAAACCAAAAAAAAACAGGAGTAGTAGTAGAATCTCTTAGGGAAAGTATACGTTTATGTATGTATGTACATATGCGTGTATGTGTTTACCTATAGGTATATATCAATACCTGTGTATAAATAAATCCATGCTCAATTGTATTCTTGTAGTAGCAGGTAGGGGCTAGGAAAGGGGAAAAAAGAACAAAGTAAAAAATGTACAACAGAGAGCAAAAGAAAACCTATAAGGAAGCAAAGAAAAGAGAGACAGCTTTCAACATAACATACAGTCTTTAATATATAGACTTTCTTGAAATGACAAGTTATTGCTACATATTCTCAATCCTCTCCTATGTTCTGCTGTGTACATAGCATGTGTTTTCTTTTTATTTTATATTTAAGTTTATAATGTTTCTTTTTTCTTAGGTATTTAAGTTTTAGTATTCATCTAAAATTTAAAAAGAGAAAAAAATTCTTGCTGACTGGTGACCAACTTGATTATTCTTCTCTGGATGCTCTCCAAATTTTCAGTATTTTCTTAAATGAGGAGGTCATAATTGAAAATATTATTCCATAACTGGCTTTATTGAGCAAAAATCCAGTGGAACCATCACCTTTCTAATTTTTAAATAAACTTTTATTTTTTCCAGTTGTAGATAAAAACTTTAACATTTGTATATATTTTTTTCCAAATTAAGTGGCAGAGATAGGCAAGTAAACCATTCCAGTGTAAAGACACAGAAGATGGATTGTCATGTGTGGGAAAAGGAAAATAGTTCAGTGAAGATAGATTGAACACTACATGGATGGAAGTCAGATTGGAAGGTAGGAAGGAGAAAAACTGGGCACATTTTTATTTTTTAATGATTCTTTATTGTTATCCTTTGTTTTAACATAACCTAAATTTCTTCCACTATCTCTCCCACCTTCCTTCACAAAGTTATCCCAAAGAAAAAAGAATACATTTTATAGGCATATTATGCCACAAAGCTGGTCCACTGATTAAAAGAAATTCCCTTCATAGATAAAAGTATTTATAGGATCACTTTTGTGGTAAGAAAGAACTAGAAACAAAGCAGATCACCCATGTTTAAAGAAAGGCGAAACAATTTTTTCTTATGAACACATCAAATAATACTGTGCAGCAAAAATATGATTAATACAGAAACATAGGAATTATGTACGTAATCTGATACAGTAACGATAGTAGAGCAAAGAAAACAACACACGCAATGAATTTGGCTACCCAGTCATTATAATCATATCTGACTCTTCATGAACCATTTGAGTTTTTCTTGGAAAGATACTGGAATGGTTTGTCATTTCCTTCCAGTTCATTCCATAGATGAGGAACAGAAACAAAGAGAATTAAGAAACTTGCCTTTCCAAAACCCATTAACTAGTATCACTTAATCATAACCATTATATCAATAGAATATTAAATCCTTAAAGAATGGGAATGTTTCATTTTTGTACTTGCATCCATGAAAATGAACATAGTGCCTAAGACATAGAATGTACTTACATATTGTATTGAGTTGAATTCATGAAAAAAGGTGTTTCCTACTCATCAGTTTCTTCATTGCCCCTTTTACTTCATTGTTCCTTAGACTGTAGATCAAGGGATTCAACATGGGGATCATTATAGTATAGAAAATAGACACCACTTTATTTTCATCTGTAGAGTAGCTAGATTTAGGCATCATGTAAGTAAATATGATGGTCCCATAGAAGAGAGTGACTGCTGTGAGGTGGGAGGTGCAAGTTGAGAAAGCTTTAGATCTCCCTGATGTGGAGCTTATCTTCAGGACAGAAAAGAAGATGTATATATAAGAGATTAGGATAATTAGCACCGTAACTATAATTATTGATCCTGCAGAGGCAGGAGGAAGAACTTCAGCCAGATCATTTTGATAACTGGAAAGTTTCAAAAGTGGTGAATAATCACAGAAAAAGTGATTGATCTTATTGGATCCACAGAAGGACAGATTCAATAAGTAACCAGAAAAGACCCAAGCATTCACACAACCACCTATGTAGGATGTGATGAATAGTAGAGTGCAGACCCTAGTAGACATGTGGGTGGAGTAGAGCAGGGGGCTAC
Source organism: Bettongia penicillata ogilbyi (assembly GCA_023548195.1). Classification (NCBI taxonomy): domain Eukaryota; kingdom Metazoa; phylum Chordata; class Mammalia; order Diprotodontia; family Potoroidae; genus Bettongia; species Bettongia penicillata. Next base: position 877,485 of record JAJHZJ010000177.1, on the reverse strand, counting down.
AGATGGCCACATACCGATCATAAGCCATCACAGCCAGTAGGAAGCACTCGGCTGTTCCAAAGGTGGATGCAAAATAAAATTGGGACACGCAGCCTCCCAGAGTGATTGAGGTCTTGTCCACAAGGAAGGTGATGAGCATGACAGGTGTGACAGATGAAGAAGAGCCAATATCCACAAAAGCCAAGTGACTGAGGAAAAAGTACATTGGGGTGTGAAGTTGGGAACTTTTTCTGATCAATATGATTATGCTAAGGTTACCAACTAAGGTGACAGCATAGACACCCAGAAATATAACAAAGAGAATGACACAAAGGATTTGGTCATCTGTTAATCCCAAAATAATGAATTCAGTTACAGCAGTGCAGTTATTGCCAGACATCTCTCTTGGAAAGGGTGGCTGTAAGAAGAAAAGGAAAATAAAGTAGAATGTTAACATTAGAATAAAGATTAAGATTTAGATGTATCTATTGATATATTTAGGAAATACTGATTGACTACCTCCTACATAGCCATCCTGCCGTCTTGCTTCCAAACTTTGCTGCTATGCACTATGGCAGGGAGCCCACAAGCAAAGTAGTGATGAACAAATTTGTTTCCTCCTATTTTTCCCTGATAATCAACATTATTCTATGGCTTGTCAATTTCATCATTTTGATCGTGAAAAAAAAGCCTGCAATAGTAAAAAAAATACTTTAATTTACACCATAGGATCCTGTCTTAAATATATACATAAACTATATCCAAATGTGTAAATGCTGTTTTGCTGAGTAAACACCATTGTTAATCCCTTCCAAAGAAAAAGAATCTGTTTTTGATCCCTGACCTCTCAAAGGATAATGATCCAGAACTGAAGATGCTATTCATTTCATGCTAATTGACTGTGGGTAAAGTCCTGATTTCCAAGATGACCCTTGCGCTGTAAAAAATCACAAGGAATAGAAAATCTGCATTCTAAGTCATCTTACGTTTTTTCACTGATAGAACTTGGTAATGCTGCAAAGGGCTATCATTAGGTAAGATATTGTGAGCCTAAAAGAATGCGGGAAATTTTCCATGGGAATATCTGTCCTTTCTCATGTCACATCCAACCTCAAACTTGAAATCACGTATCTCTATAATGTCTTCTGTTCAGGACTCCACCATTCTTCTAGGTACCATGGTTTGCAATTCTGGAATTAATTTCTGCTCTTCTCTCTATCTTCCCTTCCCCAACTAGTTATTTGTCAAATCTTGCCACTTTATATTACATATACATTTATATCCACTCACACAGCTGCCTCCTTAATTCAGATTTGAATCTCCTCTCACTTGGACTATTGCAAAAGCCTCTTAATTGAAAGTCCAGTCTCAACATCTTATAGACTAACCTCTAAAAATCTACAGAATGATCTTCCTAAAGCACAGACTGACCACCTCAGTTGATTACTCAAGCCCTGAACAGATATCTCATTGAGTTAAGGACAAAATAACAACTCCTTAACTTGATATTTATACTCCTATGCCACGTGAATCTGGTCTCCTTCTTCAGATTTATTTCACTTTACTCTCACACATTTCTATATTCCAGTTCAACTGGTTTGGCTATTACCCAGACCCAGATTTCTACCCCCATCTCTGTCGCCCTGCACAGGCCAAGCTCCATGCTCCAAATGCCCTACTTCATCTCTGCTTCTTAGAATCTGAAGTTTCCTTTGTGTCACAGTTAGTGGGTTACCACTCATAGGAAGTTTCTAAAACTCTGTACCTCCTCAACTTAACCTGTGTTTACTGATCTCTGTAAATACTTCACCCCTTCCTATGCAATAGAATGTAAACATTTCATCCTTTTTCTCCCCAGTGGCTAGGACAGAACATCCTACATAGTTTGCACATCAAAATATTAGTTGAATGGAATACACTTTTGAAAATCTCAGGATTCATTCATGTTGGTACCATAGTCAAAACAATCACATAATAGGAATATTAAAAACTCACTATGAAAATTTAAGTTTCTTAAATTACTTTCCTCTCACAATTTTTGGAAGATATTGTTATGTTAATTTTACAGATGATGTAACTAAGGATCACAGAGTTGCAGTCACTTAATCACAATCACAGATAGAGCCAGAAAGACTCAAATGTAGGACTCAAACCCAGTTCTCTTAACTTCAAGTCCAATTCTCTTTCCATTACATCAACCAACAAATATATCTGTGAAATTGTTCAATTACTCAAGGTCTCAATTTGAGAAGTGGGGGAAAAGTTATAAATAAAACAAATGCACCCAAAGATTTTTCCCTAAATGTGCCTTACCTAACTACATTTGACCTTGTACTTACTGCTTGTAGTGAAGTTTCAGGGTAGATGATATCACCTATGAGAGATCAGAATTTTATTTACTAACTCACTTCTAAATCTTTAACATTATATGGCACTGTAAGGGACCAAAAACTACAAGACCAAAATCAGGAATGAATCTTACTCACTAGAAGAGAGAGAGAGAAACAGGAAGACAGAGAGAGAGAGACAGACAGACAGACAGACAGAGACAGAGATGAATTAAAGCCGTATATAAAACTGAAATCAATGTTTAGTATGTAAAGAGAAATAGACAAGCTTCCCTGAAATATTCTACAAATCAATAATCAGATCTAAGAATTTTTATAGTAAAATCAAGAACGTCAGTTGTACCATTGATGCAAGTAGTTGATTACATTGGGTTACAGTATTTATGTTTGCATAGTAGCACCATATTTATGTTGAGTTTCATAACATTTGGGACGTAAACCCTTGGGCACATTACCATGAAATGTAGCCAACATCATTAAAAATTCATTTTGGGATCCCATTTGGGATTTGAATCCATTTTCAAATACATTTGGATTGAGAAAATTACCAACACAACAATGAGTTAGGTGAGTTCTCTGAATTCTCAGGAGGCTTCAATAATTTTTGTTTATCTATATTTGTCCAGGATTTTTAAAAGTTTAAAAAAACCAAGAACTCACCATAGGCAAACTAGTATTATCTGCCATCAAGCTCTCAAAAATTGTTCTGGAATCAACATGTGGCGATTGTGATTGTAAACATGTTTGCTAACTCTGAAATTTGGTTCTCATCACCTCACCAGATTCATTTTGGTCAGGCCATGACACATACTGATTATACATATACAAACCTGAAGCTGAAAGACCAACTATAAAACTAGCTTAATAGAAACTGCAGATCCTGTAACAAAGGTACTATCCATAGTGATGACAATTATCCATGTGTACAGGAATTATTGACAAATTTTTCAAGGCTCCTGATAAAGTTTTGCTGGAATATAAGAATGTGTATAATGCATGATACAAAAAATTTTCCATAGGATGGTTGAGATATATTGTGAGTAATCTGAGGGCCAAGAAATCCCATAACACTCTCCATATTTTGTTTGGTCATAAGTTCTTCCCTTATTCATATATCTGAAAAAAGAATCTATTCTATGCCTCAGTTAATTTGTTTATGAGATCGCCTTTTATGTCTAAATTACGTACTCATTTTGACCTTCTTTCAGTATACGGTGTGAGATGTTGGTCTATGTCTAGTTTCTGCCAAATTGCTTTTCAGTTTTCCCATCAATTTTAGTCAAATAGTAATTTCTTATCCCAAAAGCTTGAATATTTGGGTTCATCATACAGTAGATTATGGACATTACTATGTATTATTCACCTAATGTATTCCACTGATCTATTTCTTGGACAGTACCAGGCTGTTTGGATATTTAACCCTTTCATAATATAGTTTGAGATTTGGTACTGTTAAACCATTTTTCTTCACTTTTTTTCATTGATTCACTTGATATTCTTGACCTTTTTCTCTTGAAGATAAATTTTACTTTTTCTAGTTCTATAAAATAATTTTTAATCATTTTATTTGTATGGCACTACATAGACATATTAATTAATATTGAATTATATTATATAATTTATGCAGAATAAACTCACTAGAACTAGAAGATCTAGTGACAACCACAACAATCATGAGAATGGAAAAAACTTTGAAAGACTGCGGAACTTGAGACAAAAGAGTGATGAGTCATGTTTTCAAAATACTGATGAGAAAATATTAAGTACCACTTCTTGTCAGGGAAGTGCAGAATAAGAGACAATCTCAGATATGTCCGATTTGTTGATTTGTATTCCTTGACTATATACTTATCTCTCACAAGGGAGGCCTTCCACTATGGATGGGGAGAATTACCAAAGTTGGTAGTGATAGACATGAGGGGATAGAAAGAACAACAAAACATTTTCAAAATGTAGAAAAAAACAGCAGCAAAGTACAAGTTTACATGTGTGTCCATTATATTTCCTTTAAAGGTCAAAATATATTGAAATGTTTACATCTGTTGATGCTTGGTAAACCCCAAATAAAAGAAATAATCTTAAATATTACTTTTTCCAGGAATGTTCTTATTACTCCCAACTCTAAACTCATTTTTCTTCTCTTCTAATTCCATGAAGAATCTATATGAAAGATCGAGATACTGTTCAGCTCAGAAAGTACCTGATTCTAGTGTTCATTTATGAGTCAATGGTCAAGCTCTTTGTGACCACGAGAAAAAAGAATGCCTTAACTAAAAAAATCGTAGAGCACTGAGTGAATTTTTCAACACCTCTTACTTCACTCTTCCTTCTAAAGAGAGGACTTAGCATACTACTTTTCTGATTACCCATGTGTGCTCCCTATCTTTTCTCTTCTTAAGTTCAAAACTCCTAAATAGCATCCCCTCTTGTCTTTGCAAAGTCTCTGAAAAAGACACAATCCTTTTTTCCAGGGATATCTCTACTTGTTTCATTGTTTCCATATCTCCTACTTCATCCTTCCTCAGTTGTCCCCATTGTTTGCAATTCTAATTTTTGACATTTTATTAATGTGCTTCTTCCTACAAATGGGCTCAAATCTCATCAATTTCAAAGAAACTTCAATTGTCCTTGACCTCCTTTCAAGTTATCGTAGTTTATATCTTAACTTTCCCAATCAGCTCTCAAAAATAAAAAAAATCTACCCATATTGAATTCATTTGCTCTTCTCCTACTCATTTGTTCTAATTCCATTCTAATCTGGTTTCTAACACTATCAGTCCACTGGAACAAGTCTATAAAAGGTTGCCAATAATTTCTTAATTTAAAAATCACAAAATTTTTGTAATCTTTATTTAAATTCCTATAGGGTAGGCATTGTTTCAGACTTTTTATTTGTGTTCATTGTTATTGTTTAGTCGTTTTCAGTCACGTCTGACTATTTAGGCCCTCTTTTGGGATTTTCTTGGCAAAGATACTAAAGTGCTTTGCCATTTCCTTTTCCAGCTCATTTTATAGATGAGAAACTGAGGGAAACAGAGTTAAGTGACTTGCTCAAGGTCAAACACCAAGTTAGTGTCAGAGGTCGGATATGAACTCAAGAAGAAGAGTCTTTCTGACTTCGGGCTGGGCACTCTACCCACTGTGTTACCTAGCCACCCCATTTGCATTATTAGTACCTAAGAAAGTGGCTGGAAAAATGTACATGCTTAATAAATACTGGCTGACTGGTTGAGTCTTGACTTCTTTGAAGCATGTGACACTGGACTACCTACTTTTCTTGGATACTTTCTCCTCATGAGATTTAATTACACTGGTTCTGCTGGTGCCAGTATTCCTTTTACCTGTCTAACCTTTCCTTTACAGACTCCTTTGTCAGATTTTGAATATGTGTATTTTTATGTATTTGTGTGTATGTGTGTATACATATATACATACATATTTAGGTATATATACATATGTTTGTGTACTTCAGCCCTGAACTCCAATCCACACCTTAACAATAGTTGGACATTTGGACCTAGATGTGCCAAAGGCATTTTAAACCCAACCAATTTAAAGAAAACTCATCCCCAACCTTCAACCTAAAACCAAATATCTCCATAATTTCTTATTTCTGTTCAGAGCCCCACAGTCATACTAGGTACCCTAGTTTTCGGTCTTAGAATTAATCTCTACTCTTCTCTGTATCTTTCCTTCTCCATCTTGTCAAATGTCAAATCTTGCCACTTTTAAAACCATAATATATATCACATCTCCTCTTACGTCCACTTGCACAACCACCTCCGAAACTCAGGTTCGCATCTCCTCTTACTTGGATTATTGAAAAAAGTCTCAATTGGAAGTCTAATCTCTCCTTCCTCTAAACTATCCTTTAAAAACCTACTAAAATGATCTTCCTAAAGTACAGTGATCATGTCACTCAAGCCATAACAATTCTTCAGTCTGATATTTAGAGTCCTGCACAAACTGAATCCAGTCTCCTTCTTTATATTTATTTCACTTTGTCCCCAGTCATATACTCTATATGGTTTCCCAGACTCAGAATTCTACCCCCATCTCTGTTCATCCGTACAGGCCATCTTCCATACTCTAAATGCCCTACCTCATCTTTACTTCTTAGAATCTCAAGCTTCCTTTGTGGCATCGCTAGCGGGTCACCACTTACAGGCTTAGCCTAGTAATTTAACTTACTCTTAAACTCTGCCCCTCCTCATCTTATCTTGTATTTACTTATCTGTGTAAATATTTTATTTCTTCCTCTCCAACAGAATGTAATGTCCCTGAGGTTAAGGACTGTTTTATTTTTTTCTTTGTATGCCCAATACCTAGGACAAGTCCCTGTGCATACTGTATGCATAAAAATATTAGTTTAATGGAAGATAACAATGCACTTTTGAAAACCTCATCTTACTTATGTTGGTAACATAATCATAATAATCAAACAACAGGAATTCTAATGACTCAATACCACAATTTAATTTTGCAAATTACTTTCCTCCTACAATTTTAGGAGGAAATATTATCATTCTCATTTCACAGATTAGGTAACAGGATCACAGAGGTTCGATCGTTTATCCACAATCACAGTCATAGCGAGTAAGACTCAGATGTGGGATTTGAAACAGGTTTCCTGACTTCAGTTATATTTCTCTCCTCACCACATCAAACAACAAATGTCAGTGAAATTCTTCCCCCTACATTCTCGATCTGAAAAGGGAAAAGGAAGCTATGTACACAAATGCACCTATGTGTACATAGAGATCTTTACCTAGGGTGTCCTCACCTAACCATCTTCTACCAGGTACTTATTGTTTGTAGTTATATTTCAAGATATATTATATGGTCTGTGGTAGATCAGAATTTATTTACTACCATACTGTAATAATATTCTATGCATATAGCTCATTTGCAAATCTTTGACTTTATATGACCCTACGGGGAACCAGAAATATGAAGACCCAAATCACAAATGGAAAAAAGAGATAGATAGGGAGAGAGAGAGAGTCAGAGAGAGAGACAAAAAAAGAGAGACAGAGAGAGAGAAAGAAAGACAAATATAAAGTTTGATGTAGAATGAGGACTATACAGGCCTCCCTATATGAGTTACAAAGCAAAAATCATATCTATGTATTTCAATAGTAAAACCAGTAACAGCAGAGGTATCTATTGTTGAAAGAAGAAGATAACTGTATACTCCAATTTATTATCTTTGCATGGCAGCACCATATTTATGTTGGTTTTCTTAGCATTTGGGGTATAACTCCTTGAGTACCATAACAACAAATATAACCCACATCATTAAAATGCCATTTGAAATCCAAAGGAACTGAGAACATTACAAACACACAGAAGAATTGTCTGAGAAGTTCTCAAAATTCTCGGGGACCTTCATTTATTTTTTCATTATGTTTATCCAGGACTTTTAAAAATTGAAAAACTAGATTGGCTAGCAATGTACCTAAGCTAATAACTGTGATCTGCTGTGGAAGCGCTCAAATATTGTTCTGGGATCAATATGGAGCAATTTTATTTGTGACACTGTTCACTAAATATGAAAACTGATCTTGGTCAACTCACTAGATCCATTTTGATCAGGGCATCAGGCATCCTGATTATACATATATGTAACTGAGACTACGAGGCCACCCATGAAACTCAACTTAGTAGAAACTGCAGATCCTGAAACAAAAGTACTATATTCTCAGTGAGGACAATCATCCATATTTGAAGGCAGTATTTTCAAGACTCCTGAAAAAATTTACATGGAGTAGAAGAGCATTTATTACATGTGACACAGAGATGTTCCACAGGACAGTTGACATATGCTGTGAGTCAACTGAGAGCCAAGAGATAAGCATCATTCACTCTCCAGTCATACAAGGGGAAAAGAGGTTCTGGAGCTGGGTGGGATGATTTGGTCTTGTTCTCTCTATCTTTGAAACAGAGAAGCTTGAAAGGACTTCCTTACAAAGATCTGCAGGTGTATTAGCCTATCATGTCACAGAACGCTATAGGATAAGTTGAAACTTGGGCAACCAACCAATTTAGACTTCACTGCTACAATTGTTTTTATTTAATTGTCTGTATTTTTGTTGTATTTTAAGTTCAGAACTATTTCCCTCACTCCTTCTCTACTCTGTACGACAGAAGGTCTACAAGATGGGAGTACACTTTACATGTTTTCAGAAAAATCAAGTGGATTCTCAGAACTGGAGTTCTCCAGTAGTTTTTTATACATGTTCAGTTGAGTGACATAGTGCATATAAAGTTCAAATTGCCTCTAGTGACTTGCTGAGATATAACAATACCCAAAAGCACTCTAGATCTGTCCTCTTAGCTGTTATATGAAAGTCTTCTATGAACCAGGCAATAATATCACAAGTCCTTGGATTTTCATTATATCCTCTTGAAATATATTTCCCAACATATTTTTCACTCTTTTCACCTATTCTCACCGAAATAACCTCATTCTAAATTGGATAGTCTTATAGACTTATATATTACATTTCTCTCTTGCTGTATTTCTATAAAAGATTGTAACACATAAGTTACAATTATTTTCATGGTGATATTTTTTCAAGTTATTTTTATGTGCCCTGCAATATGAAATTTAAAAATGTCTCAGTTGCTTCTTGTCACCTTTGGGGTGCAGATATTGTCTGCACCACAAACTCCCTTCTTTGCCTCTCAAAAAACAACTTCAGAACCACCTTCCCCTTGGCTATAACTTCCCCTTATACTCTGGTTTGATTTATAACAAATATATCCAAAATGATTGAGCTATTCCAGGATCATATCCACTTGATTATTAGACAAGGATCCAGTTACATTTAGAGTCATGATAACATCATATATATATATATATATATATATATATATATATATATATATACATATATATATATATATATATATGCGCATAGTCTGCTTTATTGGTCCCAAGATATGCCAACTATGTCTTCCCCTCATAATTCTAAGGTTCTGCTTAGTAGTTATGGGAGTATTTTAATGCAATTCCATGGACTTAAGCCCCCATTGCAATATGTTCCTCTACTGTTGGCTGACAGTGATTACTGCCCCAGTTCCACTTGTTCAATTTATTTCAATGAGATTTTAAATGGGGATATTTACTTGGAAAATATAGCAAGCACAGAAGTACCAATATTCCCCACTCCCCAACCCCTGAAGGAGGAAGACACTTTCCTTTATATTACATTGGACCCTGGGAAGAGAAGGCTCAGACTTAACACACTTTCTACATAGCATTATTCCCTACCAAGTTCACATCAAAATGTAGCATATAAACTGAATGAATCTGAGTCTTATCCAATACTTGTCTGGGTCCTGAAAGTCTTTGCTCAGAACCTGGATGCTAGACTCACTCTTCCCCTCTCTGATCACCATGTTTCACTTTATTGACTTTCTCACACTCCCAAGGATGAGCTAAGCACTCTTGGTTTCATGCTGACTCTAAGGAATGTAGGATTTGAAACATTCATCCCACACACAGACCTTCAGTAGCCATCTCAGTCCCCTTTGAAAAATGCCAGCAAATCTAGAAAGTACCCAGGACAAGAAAATGATCATGGTATTATTTTAAAAATTTACCCTTGTTCTAATTCCATAGTCAATCAAAGAGGTTTCTCTTTGCCATGATGATATCAGAACTAGTTACAGAATGTCTCTACTTGCTGTAAATTTCTTCGAGACATTTCCATCACATGTCAGCGTATCTTTTAGGAAGAACCCTCTCCAATATGGGGGATCATATCCTCCCTTTCCCTCACTATACATATATATATACAATCCAAAAACTGCATGATCCTCATAACCCTTCTTTCACTTTCATGTCTCTCTGCCACCAGCACTGTAGTATCAGAGAAGACCAAAAAGAATTCAGGAATATTTTGCATTTGTAACAGCCACCTTGCCAAAGGATCTTCAGTTTGATTTTGATCCATTGACTAAAGAAGGACTATGCTTTGAAGAGGCTGAATCTCCTTTTCTTTATCCTTCCTTATCCCCTGGGAAAGTTTTGTGAGATGCAAGATGTGCACAGGTGAGAAGGTGAGCTTGGCCATCATGCACAAAAATTTCAAGAGACTGGAGCAGGTATGGTGGTTGCATTTAAGTAGTGACTAGAACTTGTTGAGGGCCAGGGTGGAGTGCTGTTAAGATCAGGAAAGACCTTCAGGGAAACTGCTCTTTGAGACTGTGATCATTATCATCCAGAATGGCTCTCCATGCCCCCCAGATGTTGCTGTCTCCGTGAGACAAACATATGAGAATTACAGAAAACAAGAGATATGTAAAATAGATCCTGTAGGCTAACAATCTTTAAAGACAATAAGACTGGTCAAATCACTGGGACAGGAGATGAGCAGAATATCACCAGACTCACAGTTTCGGTCTACATATACCCTAACCCTCGGATCAATAAACGGAATTAGTCTATCTTTTCCTGCCTCCCGGGTCCCTTTTCTTCAACCACTTCACCAAGCCATGTAGGGATGTGGGCCATCTGCTACAAGGACTCAACCCATTTTAGACAGGAAAGCAGTCTGGAAATCATATTAAGGAAGATTACTCATTGTTGCCTTTCATTCAGCACAGTTGATTTCTATGATTTACCAGTTCTTCATCTTTCTCCCAGTCTGGAAAGCCTATGTTAATGCAAAACTTTCCTTGTTTTATATTTCCGTTCAAATAATAGTGCAACATTGCATCAGCTAAAATTATAGCTGATTATAGAAGTTTCTAGTTGATATATGTTTCATTATTGGTAATGAGATGCAAAAAAAGGCTATGGCAATTCACGCAAAAAATATTGCAGAAAAAACAGATTTGGAAAATATCATGATCTTCTTGCCTGGAAACTCTTAACTTAATTAAAGACAATCTCATTTATTTTTATTTTTTAACTTCCCAAAGTGGAGTAAAAACACAACTCTAGTGTTATCTTTAGGCAAATTGTGAACAGTTTCTACAAATTCAGTATTGGGCAAGAATGGCAATTGGGTCTTGCATAAATTCAACTACCACTGCAGCATTAGAAACATGATACTGTGACCTAGAGGGGTAGCCTACAATGAGCTTTCTTTCATAATTAGGCTAATGATGAAATATATCTAGTGACCAGGCATATAATGGTTATCTCCTGGGGGGCAGCATCTCCAACACACAGGTACTGATAATCATTTGAGAGTTACCTGTGAAGAAATGTCTTTTAAGTGTGGAGCCAAGATGGCAGATTAGAAAGACACATTATGCTGACTCTCCCCACGTAGCCCATAAAATACCTGTAAGAGAGGGACTCTCAACAAATTCTGGAGCAGCAGAAGTGGAAAACAACGGAGTGGAGGAGATTTTCAGCCCAGGGTCACCTGAAAGACCAGTGGGAAATATCTGTTGCACTGGAGCAGAGCACAGCCCAGCCTTTGCTACATGACTTGTGGCTGGCAAACAGCCCTGGGGGGGGGGAGCGAATTCTCCAGTTGAAGTAGCAGTGGTTCTCATATCCATCAACTCACAGGTGCTAAAGGTCAGTGAGAGAGTTTTTTCAGCTGGCCAAGAAGGGAGAAGGACAAAGGGCCTTCCCCTAGCTCCAGTCTTAGGCATCAGCCACAAAGGTCACATGGGGCAGGCAGTTCTCACAGCAGCCCCTACACCAGCCCTCATCCATTGTTGGATCTTAAAACCTATGGGGGCACTGAGCAGCCCATTCTTACCTCAGCCCTGGGTAGAGGCCCTGAGGCAACTGATCTTTATCTCATACTGAATGGTAGCTCTGCCCAAGCAGCTCATCTGAATCTCAGCCCCCAGAGTTGTCTTGGCAGAACTGGAGGCCAGGTGGCTGTGGAGAGGAAACTGCTAAGATGCTGGGCACAAAAATCTCTGTCTGCTCCCAGACCAGTGTACACACTGGATTGTGCCACCTTGGAGGAACTGAGATATTACATATTCCCAGAGTACGCCCTACTCTTGACAAAGGACACAAAAGTCAAATAATTGGCTGGTAAATTACCCAAAAAAGGGAAAAAAATGAGACTATAGAAAGTTACTTTGTTGTTGAACAGATATCTTTTCTCATCCTTTCTGATGAGGAAGAACAATGCTTACCATCAGGGAAAGACATAAAAGTCAAGGCTTCTGTATCCCAAACATCCGAAATAAATATTCAGTGGACTGGGGCCATAGAGGAGCTCAAAAAGGATTTTGAAAATCAAGTTAGACAGGTGGAGGAAAAACTGGGAAGAGAAATGACAGAGATGCAAGAAAAGCATGAAAAACGGGTAAATACCTTGATAAAGGAGACCAAAAAGTGCTGAAGAAAATAACACTTTGAAAAATAGGCTCACTCAATTGGCAAAAGAGGTTCAAAAAGTCAATGAGGAGAAGAATGCTTTAAAAAGCAGAATTAGCCAAATGAAAAAGAGGTTCAAAAGCTCACTGAAGAAGATAGTTCTCTCAAGATTAGAATGGAACAGATGGAGTCTAATGACTTTACGAGAAACCAAGAAATCACCAAACAAAACCAAAAGAATGAAAAAATGGAAGAGAATGTGAAATATCTCATGGGAAAAATAACTGACCTTGAAAATAGATCCAGGAGAGACAATTTAAAAATTATGGGACTACCTGAAAGTCATGATCAAAAAAACAGCCTAGATATCATCTTCCATGAAATTATCAAGGAAAACTGCCCTGAGATTCTACAACCAGAGGGCAGAATAAGTATTGAAAGAATCCATCAATCACCACCTGAAAGAGATCCAAAAAGAGAAACTCATAGGAACATTGTGACCAAATTCCAGAATTAACAGGTCATGGAGAAAATATTGCAAGCAGCTAGAAAGAAAGAATTCCAGTATTGTGGAAGTACAATCAGGGTAACTCAAGATTTAGCAGCTTCTACATTAAGGGATTGAAGGGCATGGAATAGGATATTCCAGAAGTCAAAGGAACTAGGATTAAAACCAAGAATCACCTACCCAGCAAAACTGAATATAATACTTCAGGGGAAAATATGGTCTTTCAATGAAACAGAGGACTTTCAAGCATTCTTGATGAAAAGACCAGAGCTGAAAAGAAAATTTGACTTTCAAACACAAGAATGAGAACAAGCATGAAAAAGTAAACAGAAAGAGAAGTCATAAGGGACTTACCCAAAGTGAACTTTTACATTCCTACATGGAAAGACAATATTTGTAACTCTTAAAACTTTTCAGTATTTGGGTAGTTGGTGGGACCACACACACACATACACACACACACACATACACACACATGTACACGCATGCATGCACAGACATATACACACATGCACTCATACAGAGACAGAGAGCATAGAGAGAATTGAATAGGATGGGACCATATCTCAAAAGAAATTAAGGTAAATGGTGAGAAAGAAATGCAGTGGGAGGAAAGAGGGTGAAATGGAATGGGGTAAATTATCTCTCATTCAAGAGGCAAGCAGGAGACTTTTTAGTGGAGGGAAAAAGAGGAGAGCTCAGAAAAAACATGAAATTTACCCTCATCACATTCGACTAAAGGAAGGAAAAAAATGCACACTCATTTTGGTATGAAAACCTATCTTACAATACAGGAAAGTGGGGGAGAAGGAGATAAGCAAGGGGGGGGGATGATGGAAGGGAGGGCAATGGGAGGAGGAAGCAATTTGAAGTCAACATTCAGGGAGGGACAGGATCAAAAGAGAGAATAGAAACAATGGGGGGCAGGATAGGATGGATGGAAATACAGTTAGTCTTACACAACACGACTATTATCGAAGTCATTTGCAAAACTACACAGATATGGCCTATATTGGTGATAGGGGCAATTAGAATGCTTGGTGTTTTGAGGTGGGGTAGGGGAGAAATGGGGAGAAAATTTGGAACCCAAAATTTTGTGAAAATGAATGTTAAGAATTAAATAAGTAAATTTTTAAAAAATTAAAAAAAATAAAATTGACTGTTGAATTGAATGTACTAGGAGTATGAGAAAGAGAGAGGTTGAATATAACAAATCATCTCAATACAAGAGGGAAGAAAAAGCTTCTACAATGAAGGGGAAGAAGGAAGAGATGGAAGGAATTGAGCATTACTCTCATAGGATTTGGCTTAAGGACGGAATAACTCACATTCAGTTGGATACGGAAATCTATTTTACCCTGAAGGAAGGAAAGGTATAGGACAGGGAAGATAATCGAAGGAACAACAAATTGGGGAAAGGGATAATCAGAAGCAAACACTGTTGTGGGAGGACAGGTTAAGGGATAGAAGGGAATAAATGAAGGGCAGGATAAGACAGAAGGAAATGTGGCTAGTTTTTCACAACATAAATACTATGAAAGTGTTTGGCATTGTTACACACATATGACCTATTTTGAATTGCTTGCTTTCTCAGTGAGGGTGGCTGTAGAGGGAGGGAGAGAATATGGAACTCAAAGCTTTAAGAGTGAATGTTAAAAATTGCTTTATCATGCAACTGGAAATTAGGCTATACAGACAAAGGAGTATAGAAACTATTTTGCCTTACAGGAAAATAGAAGGGAAGAGGGATGGAAGAGAGGTGGATAATAAAAGGAAGGACAGACTGGAGGAAGGGGTGGATGGGGTACATACTGTCCTGATGTGGGAGCTGGGGAGAGATGGGGAGAAAATTTTGAATTCAAATTATTGTGGAAGAGAATGTTAAGAACTGAAAACATAAAGTATATATTGAAAAAAAATTTTAAAAAGGAAATTGTCTGCATTTGTTTTGTCTGTAAAGAATTGTCCATGACACTCTTCAGTAAAATGCTATCTTCTTTTCAAAAGGAATAAAACAGATGTCCAGTGATTGAGTAATGGCTAAAGAAATTGTGTCAGATGAAAACAATGAAATGTTACTGTGATATTAGAAACAACAAATATGATGAATACAGAAACATAAAATAAACTTACATGATCTGCAACAGAGTGGCAATAGCAAAGCCATGAAAACAAAACTCACAATGACTGTAACAATGTAAATAGAAAACCCAACCTCCACAAATGAAAAGATAATGAGTGTTGCTAGATTCCAAAAAAATAATCACAGACCCAAAGAAGAGCAATGAAAAGATACTTCTCTCTACCCCTTTGCAGAGGTGTGAGGTCCGTGTTTGTGAACTACGCATGTATTTTCAGACTTTAGCAATAAAAATTTAAATTTACAATTTCAACTCATAAAAATAAAATATATCTTTTCTAAAGCCCATTTATTGATATCATAATACCAATATCATATAATTATATAATAATGCAATGATAAACTATATTGGTGGAATATTAGATCTTTAGAGGAAGGGAATGTGGTTTTGTCCTTACACCCCCAAACCTAACACTGTCCCTGGGACATGGTATGTATGTAAATACTTATATTTAGCTCAATTCATGATAAAAGGAGTTTCCTACTCATCAGTCTTCTCAAGGCCCCATTTATTTCATTATTTCTTAGACTGTAGATCAGGATGTTCAACATGAGGATTATTACAGTGCAGAAAAGAAATGCAATTTTATTCTCCTCTTTTTAGTAGCTGGATTTAGGCATCATATCAAGGAATGTAAACATCATATAGAAAAAGGTGACAGCTAGGAGGTGGGAGGTACAAGTTGAAAAACTTTGAATCTCCCTTCAGTGGACTTTATATTCAGGACAGGGAAGAGGATGTATACATAAGAGACTATGATAATTAACACTGTGATTATAATTACTGACCCAGCAGAGGAAGCAGGAAGGATTTCAGGAGGATCATCTTGGTAGTTAGAAAGCTTCAAAAGTGGTGAATAATTGCAGAAAAAGTGATTGATCTCACTGGGTCTATGGAAGGACCAATTCAATAAGCAACCAGTGAAGATCCAAGAATTTACACAACCACGCAGGTGGGATGTGAAAGTTACAGAGTACAGATTCCAGCTGACATGTTGATAGAGCAGCAGTAAGGGGGTTAAGAGAAGGCCATATACCTATGATAAGCCATCAAAGCTAGCAGAAAAGATTAAGCTGTCCCAAAAGTGGCTGCAAAATGTATTTGGTCCACACAGCCTCCCAGAGGGATCAAATTATGTCTGCAAGGAAGTTCTGGAACATAACAGGTATAATAGATGAAAAATACACAGCATCTATGAAACTCAAGTTGCTGAGGAAAAGATACATTGGAGGGTGAAACTGAGAGCTCTTTCTGATCAATATGATTATGATAAGGTTACCAATTAATTTGACTGCATAGACACTCAGAAATATCACAAAGAGGATAACTCAAAGGGTTGGATAATCTGTTAACGCCAAAATAATGAATTTAGTCACAGCAGTGCAGTTATTGCCAGACATCTGTCTTGTAAAGACAGCCTATTAGACAGGAGGAAAAAAAAGGTTAACATAGAACTTACAGAACTAAGATTTAGGTATATATTTTAATATATTCAGAAAACATTCACTGACCACCAGCTAAGTGCCTACTACACTATAATAACCACGTACTTTGATAGCATGAACCACAGCAATGCTTACAGACAAAGCAAAGATGAACAAATTTGTTTCTTCTAAATTTTTCCCCAAAGACCAACAATAATACACGATTTGCCCGTTTTACCACTGTGGCAATGTGAAATGCCTGTAAAAGGAAAGAAGATAGTTTATTCCCACCATAGGAACCCTTTTAAATATATGTAAGACTGTATCCAATTGTATAAATGCTGTCCTGCAAAGGAACCACCACTGCAAATCCCTACCAAAGAAATACAGTCTGCTTTGTGATCCTTGAGTTCTCAAAGGGCTGCCTCACACAAATGAAGATGTTATCCACCTAATGCTAATTGACTATGAGGAAAGTCCTGGTTTCCAAGATGACTCTAGTACTCTATAATTTTAAAAGAGAGAAGTGATGAGGAATCTGAATTCTAAGTGATGGTTTCATTTGGTTAAAGCATTCCATTTTCCTGTTATTAGAAAGAAAGTTTTAGATCATAGACCTATAAATGTTCTAGTTAGGTCTTTTTCTGAGATGAATAGTAGCTCAATATTTTACAGTCTTTTTTACTGGACTTAGAAGAGAAGAAAAATGAGTTTAGAGTTGGGAGTAATATGAACATTCAAGAAAAAATAATTTTTAAGATAATTTCTTTTATTTGGAATATAACAAGGATTAACAAAAGCAAATATTCTAATGTAGTTTGGTTTTTAAAAGGAATGTGCATAAATGTCAAGTTTAACAGAATATAAAAAATTTCTCAGTTTGTGTTTTCATCTGTACTTCCCTTTCTCTTTTGTTTTTTTCTAAATGTTTTGTTGTTCTTTCCCTTCTTCCATGTAAAAGCGGTAGCCACAGTACCTTTCCCCACTCACAGTGGAAGCCCTCCCCTCCCTCCCTTCTAATAGATATGTATAGCCAAGGGAAACAACAAATCAGCCATATCTGAGAATGTATGTCTCATTCTGTGGCTCTAATTCATAACCTTTCTGCCAAGAAGTGGTTGGCAAGGGTGGAGCCAAGATGGCAGAGTAGAAAGACTCACGTATGCTAGCTCTGAACCCACAGCCCATATATTTCCTGCAAGAAGAACTCCCCACAAATTCTGGATCACTGCAAGGCATGCAGAAACACAGTGGAAAAGATTTCCATTCCAGAGAGCCCTGGAGAGCAGTCCACAAGTTCCATCACACCCTGGAAAGCGGAGTCCATCCCTGTGCTGCCCTGGCCACGGAGCCCCAGAGGAGCTGAGCTGATCCGAGCAGGCTTCAGGAACGGAACCTCCAGCGGCCAGGAAGGTCCCTCCGCCCACAGATGCTACAGGTCAGTGAGAGAGACACGTCTGGGCTGGCCAAGAGGGGAGCGGGGTGTCTCTGTGACTTGGGCCCCCTCAGGAGGCAGTGGCAGAGGCAGAGGCAGCGGCGGTGGCCCGGGACTCCCCGAGCACGCAGGATCTTCATTACTGAAAGTCTCTGCATAAACCACCTGAGGGAACTGAACCAGGGAGACAGCCCTGCCCCCATCCACTCCATTACTGAAGGTCTCTGCATAAAGCCCCTGAGGGAACTGAGCCTGGGAAACGGCCCTGCCCCCACCCAAGCACAAGAACTTAGGCTCACATTGAATAGCAGCTGCGCCTGCCCCGGAAAGCCCATTTGAACCTCAGACCCCAAGCACTAGCTGACCGGATCTAGGCAGGGATGGACAGGAATCTCAGAAGTCAAGTAACTGGCTGCAAAAATGCCCAGAAAAGGGAAGAAAAATAAGACTATAGACAGCTACTTTGAGGGGGTGCAGATGTTCCCGTCTTTCAATTGTGATGATGAGGAAATATTCTTACCATCAGGGAAAGACGTGGAGGTCAGGGCCTCTGTGTCCCAGACATCCCAGGTGGATGTCCAGTGGGCTCAGGCCATGGAAGAACTCAAAAAGGATTTTGAAAATCAAGTTAGACAGGTGGAGGAAAAACTGGGAAGAGAAATGACAGAGATGCAAGAAAAGCATGAAAAACGGGTAAATACCTTGCTAAAGGAGACCCAAAAAAATGCTAAAGAAAATAACACCTTGAAAAATAAGCTCACTCAATTGGCAAAAGAGGTTCAAAAAGCCAATGAGGAGAAAAATGCTTTCAAAAGCAGAATTAGCCAAATGAAAAAAAGAGGTTCAAAAGCTCAATGAAGATAATAGTTCTCTTAAAATTAGAATGGAACAGATAGTCTTATGACTTTATGAGAAACCAAGAAATCACCAAACAAAACCAAAACAATGAAACAATGGAAGAGAATGTGAAATATCTCATGGGAAAAACAACTGACCTGGAAAATAGATCCAGGAGAGACAATTTAAAAATTATGGGACTACCTGAAAGTCAGGATCAAAAAAAGAGGCTAGACATCATCTTCCATGAAATTATCAAGGAAAACTGCCCTGAGATTCTACAACCAGAGGGCAAAATAAGTATTGAAAGAATCCATCGATCACCACCTGAAAGAGATCCAAAAAGAGAAACTCCTAGGAACATTGTGGCCAAATTCCAGAATTCCCAGGCCAAGGAGAAAATATTGCAAGTAGCTAGAAAGAAACAATTCCAGTATTGTGGAAATACAATCAGGATAACACAAGATCTAGCAGCTTCTACATTAAGGGATCAAAGGGCATGGAATAGGATATTCCAGAAGTCAAAGGAACTAGGACTCAAACCAAGAATCACCTACCCAGCAAAACTGAGTATAATACTTCAGGGGAAAATGTGGTCTTTCAATGAAACAGAGGACTTTCAAGCATTCTTGATGAAAAGACCAGAGCTGAAAAGAAAATTTGACTTTCAAACACAAGAATGAGAACAAGCATGAAAAAGTAAACAGCAAAGAGAAGTCATAAGGGACTTACCCAAAGTGAACTGTTTACATTCCTACATGGAAAGACAATATTTGTAACTCTTAAAACTTTTCAGTATCTGGGTAGTTGGTGGGACCACACACACACATACACACACATGTACACGCATGCATGCACAGACATATACACACACGCACTCACATACAGAGACAGAGAGCATAGAGAGAATTGAATAGGATGGGACCATATCTCAAAAGAAATTAAGGTAAATGGTGAGAGAGAAATGTAGTGGGAGAAAAGAGGGTGAAATGGAATGGGGTAAATTTTATCTCATTCAAGAGGCAAGCAGGAGACTTGTTAGTGGAGGGGAAAAGAGGAGAGCTGAGAAAAATCAAGAATTTTACCCTCATCACATTCGACTAAAGGAAGGAATAAAATGCACACTCATTTTGGTATGAAAACCTATCTTACAATACAGGAAAGTGGGGGAGAAGGAGATAAGCAAGGGGGGGTGATGGTAGGGAGGGTAATGGGAGGAGGAAGCAATTTGAAGTCAACATTCGGGGAGGAACAGGATCAAAAGAGAGAATAGAAACAATGGGGGGCAGGATAGGATGGATGGAAATACAGTTAGTCTTACACAACACGACTGTTATCGAAGTCATTTGCAAAACTACACAGATATGGCCTATATTGAATTGCCTGCCTTCCCAAAGGGAATGGGTGGGGAGGGAGGGAAGGGGAGAATTTGGAACTCAAAGTTTTAGGAACAACTGGTTAGTATTGTTGTTGCTACTAGGAAATAAGAAATACAGTTAATGGGGAATAGAAAGTCATCTGGCCCTACAGGAGAAAAGAGAAGATGGGGACAAGAGAAGGGAGGGATGATAGAAGAGAGGGCAGATTGGTGATAGGAAAAATGAGATTGCTAGGTGTATTGGGGTGGGTGGAGGGGATAAAAGGGGAGAAAATTTGGAACCCAAAATTTTGTGAAAATGAATGCAAAAAGCTAAATAAATAAATAAGTAAATAAATGAATGAATGAATGAATGAATGAATGAATGAATGAATAAGTAAATAAATAAATAAATAGAAGAAGTGGTAGGCATTATTTCCTCATCAGTCATTTCAAGACAAGATTTGTCACAATTTTGGTCCATGTTCTGAAATCTTTCAAAGTGGTTTCCTCTTTCATGATTATTGTGGTTATCACATAAATTTTTTTTCTAATTTTGCTGAGTTCACTCAGTGTCCATTGATAAAAGTAGTTTATATTGTTTTGAAGCAGTCGTTTTCATCACATCTAATGGCACACTAAATTGCCACTACTTTCCCATGCTACCTTTTACTCAACGTTCTCCAGTTCAAGAAATCAACATGCAAATAGGATATGGTTACAGTAGTTTGAATAAGAGTTTTCATTGTTTTGTCTAGTAAAAGCAATTCCCCATGGGAAATTTACCATAGTCTTTCAGGTTAGCACTATCTTACCTAATGAAAGCCCTTTGCGGTACCACCTAGTGAAACTAATTGTACCCTTAGTAGACAGCTCAATGGGTGGACAACCAGGTGAATCTATGCATAGAGTGCTCAGCCTGGAGTCAGGAAGACTTAAGTTAAAATCTGGCCTCAAACACTTACTAGTTGTGTGATCCTGAGCAAGTCACTTAACCGTGTTTGCCTCAATTCCTCATCTGTAAAATCAATTAGAGATGGAAATGGCAAACCACTCCAGTATGAATAAGATTTTAGAAAAGATAGATATCATAGATGTTGAGAATATTGAATGGGAATGGAAAGTAGTATATGTTCTTCACAATTATAGGTGACACTTTCTCAAAAATTGTCCACATATTAAGGCATAAAAAACTTACAGACAAATGAAGAACAAAATATTAAATGCAGAAAAAATATATTAAATGTATCCTTTTGGATGATAATGCAGTAAAATTAAATTCAATAAAGGACTGTAGAAGAACAGATTAAAAATTAATTTGAGAGGCAGAGTCAAGATGACAGAGTAACGGCATGCACTTTCTAGAACACTGCCCCCAATCTCGTGAAATACCTTTAAAAAATGGCTCTAAATAAATTCTAGAGCTGCAGAACCCACAGAATGACAGAGTGAAGCAAATCTGTAGCCCAAGACAGCCTGCAAGGTCTCTGAGAAGTGTTTATCATGCCACATGAGGGCAAGGTGCAATCCAGTGTGAGCCTGCTGGTGCAGACAGGACCTGAACAGGCCTTGGAAAGACTAAATTTCTCACAGCTGTGGTAGTTTCCATACTTTAGGGCCTGAAAATGCTAAAGACAAGTTGGAAGTTCAGTGGGAAAAGCCTGTGGAACTTTGGAGTTGTGGAATGGGAGAGTGGAGTTGTCCAGCCCCAGCCCCAGGGCAGCAGAGGGGAAAGGGGGTGGAGGAACCTGCAGTAGCCACAGCAGCAGCAGGGGAAGCAATAGTGACTCTTTCTAGAGCTCTAGACCCACAAACTGTGGGGGAATCGAGCAGTTGACAGTATACCTCCTAACCCCACTGGAAGCAGAGATTTACCTTGGCAAAGTGCTGAAAAGTCAAGTAAATGGCTGGGGAAATGAGCAAAAAGCAAAAAAAGAATCAGAGTATAAAATCTTACTTTGGTGACAAGAAAGGACCAAAATATGCAAACAGAAGATAACAAAGTCAAAGCTCCTCCATCCAAAGCCTCTAAGGAAAATATGAATTGGTCTCAGGCCATGGAAGAGCTTTAGGCCATGGAAGAATTTTAAAAATCAAGTAAGAGAAGTGGAGCAAAACTTGGGAAGAGAAATGAGAGTGATGCAAGAAAATTATTAAAAATAAATCAACTGCTTGCTAAAGAAAACCCAAAAAACTGCTGAAGAAAATAATACTGTAAGAAATAGACTAACTCAAATGGCAAAAGAGATTCAAACAGCCAATGAAGAGAAGAATGCCCTAAAAACAAAAATTGGCCAGATGGAAAAGGAGGTACAAAAGTTCACTGAAAAAAGTAAGTCCTTAAAGTTTAGAATGGGGTAGATGAAAGCTAATGACTTTTATGAAAAATCAAAAAATTCTAAGACAAAAGCAAAGGCATGAAAAAATAGCAGACAATGTGAAATATCTCATTGGAAAAACAACTGACCTTAAAAATAAGAGAGACAATTTTAAAATTATAGGACTACATGAAAGTCATGATAAAAAAAGAGTCTAGAAATCATCTTTCAAGAAATTATCAGGAAAACTGATATTTTAGAACCAGAGAAAGAATCCACCAATCACATTCTGAAAGAGATCCCAAAAAGAAAACTCCTAGGAATATTGTAATCAAATTCCAGAGCACCCAGAGAAAATATTGCAAAAAGCCAGAAAGAAATAATTCGAGTATTGTGGAAATGCAATCAGAATAACACAAGATCTAGCAGTTTCTACATTAAGGGACCACAGGCTTGGAATATGATATTCCAGAAGCCAAAGAAACTAGAATAAAAACCAAGAATCCCCTACCCAGAAAAACTAAGTGTAATACTTCAGGGAGAAAAATGGTCATTCAATGATATATATGACTTTCCAAAGTTCTTGATGAAAAGACTAAAGCTGAATAGAAAATTTGGTTTTCAAACACAAGAATCAAGAGAAGCATGAAATGGCAAAAAGTAAGGGACTTCATAAAGTTGAACTGCTTACATTCCTACATGAAAAGATAATATTTATTACTCTTGAAACTTTTCTCAGTACTGGGGTGGTTTGAGGGATTATACACATATAGACAGAGGGCACAGGGTGAGTTGAATAGGAAGGAATGATATCTAAAAAAATAAGGGGTGAGAGAAGAATATTTTTGGAGGAGAAAGGGAAAAATAGAATGGGACAAATTATCTCTCACATAAAAGAGGCAAGAAAAAATTTTCAATGGAAGGGAAGAGAGGGGAGGTAAGAGGGTAAAAGTGAACCCTACTCTCATCACATTTGGCTTAAGGAGGGAATAACATACACACACAATTTGCTATGAAGCTCTATCTTACAGCACAGGAAAGTAGGGGAGAAGAGGATAAGCAAGGCTGGGGTGGGGGGTGGCAGAAAGGAGGGTAAATGGGAGGATGGAGTAATTAGAAGTAAATACTTTTGAGGGGGGAAAAGATGAAAAGAGAGAATAGAATAAATAGGGGGCAGGATAGAACGGAGGAAAATACAGGTAGTCTTCCACAACATGACTTTCATGGAAGTCTTTTGCATAACTACACATGTATAACACATATCAAATTGCTTGCCGTCTCAGTGGAGATGAGTGGGGGAGGGGGGCGGAGAGAGAGAAGTTGGAACTCAAAGTTTTAAAAATGAATGTAAAAGATTGTTTTTACATACAACTGGAAAATAAGATATACAGGCAATGGAATATAGAAATCTATCTTTTTCTCCAAGAAAATAGAGGGTATAGGGATAAGAGAAGGGAAGCATATGATAGAAGGGAGGGCAGATTTGGGGAAGGGGTAATCAGAATGCATATTCTCTTAGGGTGGGCAGAGGAGAGAGACAGGGAGAAAATTTGAAACTCAAAACCTTGCAGAAATGAATGTTGAAAACTAAAAATAAATACATTAGAATTTTAAAAAATCTATTTGAAACTAAATAATCTGATCCTAGAGAATAATTGGATCAAAGAGCAAATCATATCGATGACCAACAATTTCATTAAAGATAATGAAAACGGTGAGACAACATACCAAAAGTTGTGGGATCCAACCAAAGCAATACTTAGGGGAAATTTAGATCTCTAAATGTAAGAAAAGAATAAAAGAGAAAAGGAACAGGTCAGTGAATTGGGCATGCAATTTAAAAAAAAAAACAAGAAAAAGATAAAGGTCTCATTTCTGAAATATAGGTAATTGACCCAAATTTATAAAAACTAACAAATGGCCAAAGGTTATGAAAAAGTCTTCAGAAGAAAAAAATCAGAACTGTCGATAATCATATAAAGTGCTCTAAATCACTAATAATTACAGAAATACAAATCAAAATAGCTCTAAGATACCACTTCACATACATCTGATAGATTAAGATGATAGGAAAGGAAAATGACAAATGTTGAAGGGGATTTTTTTTAAATAGGTATATTAATGCAATGGTGAAGCTGTGAAATAGTCTGAGCATTCTGGAGAACAATTTAGAACTATTCTCAAAGAGCTATAAAGCTGTGTACACCCTTTTTGCACAGCAAGATGGCTACCATGTCTTTACCCCTCAGAAGGATAAAAAATAAAATAAAAAGGTCTTCTATGTACAAAAATATTTACAGCAATTCCTTTTCTGGTGGTAAAGAATTAAAAACTCAGGTGATTCCCACCAACTGTGGAATTGATGAATCAGTTATGTTATCAGATTGGAATACGATTGTATCACAAGAAATATGAAAAGAATGTTTCAGAAAAACCCAAGACTCACATGAACTGATGATACAAATTGAAGTAAGTAGAAGAAGGAGAACATGATATACAGTAACAGCAATAATGTAATAATAATCAACTGTGAAAGATTTAGCTACAGTGATCAATATAGTGATCCACAACAGTACCAAAAGAGTCATAATAAAAATTATATCCATCACTAGAGAGAGAATTAATGGACTCAGGATACAGATTGAAGCATATTTTCTTTCTTTTTTCATTTTTCTTGCTTTTTTTGCAACATGGCTACTGTGATAATAAGGTTTGCATGATTTCACATGTATAGTAAGTATTTTATTTCTTGATTTCTCAATGAGTAAGGGAGAGGTGAAAGAAGGGAGAGAATTTGTAACTAAAATGAAAATAGAATTTTTAAAAGGTAAAAAGAGAAGACATTGTTATACATTTATCATGTAACTTATGCTGAACTGAGCATCCAAGTAAAATGACTACAAGTAACTCTACCTAATGCAACATTTCTACTACTTAGGAAGTTTCCATTTCAGTGTAGGATAATAAATGCTTCGTTTGTTCCTTACATCAAGTCAAATCATCGCCAGCAATGCTTCACAGCACTGCCTGGTCATCTCCTCAAGAGCATTCTTGCTATCGGACTACCCCACACCTCCTCACTTGACAGTTCTGGAACCATATTCAAAATAATACTGCTCTTGCTACTGGAAAGTATGTCAGTTTGCTCTCCTGAAGCTCGATTCATCATCATTATGTAACTTCTGTTGCAGTAATTAGTTCATTGTAAACCTATTGTGTGATTTGATGTCCCCAATGGTCTGTGTAGTTCTCTCCTTTTCAGCTTTGAGGAATTTGTTTTATAAGAACAGCTATGACTTCAATAATAATTTCTCTAAGTTCCCAATTAGGAGAATTCTTAACATTGCAAACACAATGCCAGGGTCATCATCTCTGCACCCAGGTTGACGTGAATCTGAGAACTTGGTCCTCTGGTTCCTTTTGCCTTTGGTTATTCTGCCTTGTTCTTTGATGTAGTTTCAGAAATGGCTAAGAGCATGGCTAAGTTTCAAGCTGTCAGAGCAAGATGCCAGAGATTTGAAAACTGGAATCTCTCCTAGAGTCTGTGGGTAGCCAGTTCTACCCCATAATCACAGCCTTAAAAAGAGACTAGAACTCATTATAGCAAGGTATTAATTTCACAGACAAGATGCCAGCTCCTATAAGGAAGGAACAGATAGATTATCCATTGGCTATTGCATTTGGAAATGAACATGATGTACAGCAGTGCTTTGTAGCAATTGCTTTAAGTCTGAGCCCACTCTCTGGGGACTGAAGTGATATAGGGGAGAGTATTCTAATGGGACATAGCGATGTTTGTATTGATGTTTATTGATTAAATGATATTAAAGAAGCAATCACTGAAGGAAATTATAATGTTGAGGTGATGTTAATGCCTGTTTGTGGTAGATGTTGGGGAAAACACACCCAAGTGGAGAGAAGGATTCAAATTAAGAATATTAGAGAAAAACTATATAATATCTTAAAGTTACCACTAGAACCTTGAGGAGAGATATAGCCAGTCTTGCTCTGTGGGCACTGGCGAATCAGTATGAGCGTAAGTAGAGATAAGGAACCCAAGGGTCTATGTGAACTGCAACATAATATAAAGGAGAATTAGGGAGAAAAGAAAGAGATGAAAGGGACTAGTACTGTCAGATTTTTGTATTATATTCTGAAGTGATTATGATCAAGTCATGCTATAAAGTTACTATTTCCCAAATTATCTTGTGTTAAGTAAAAGGAAGAAAACGTAGAATAGAACAGAATGAGCAATCACGAATTATTTTATCCATTCTAACATTTTATTATTTATTTATTTATTCTAAACGTTAATTTATTTTTCAATTTTGAGTTTTAAATTCTTTTCTTCTTTTCTAATCTTTCCTGTCCCATTGGAAAGGCAAGTAACATGATAATTATACATGCAAAATCATGTTAAAAATTCAACATTAGCTATATCACAAAAAGAAAAAAGTGAGAAAATTATACTCCATTTTGCACTCAGAGTTCATTAGTTCTCTCTCTATGAAAGTGGATAGTATTTTTTCATCATAAGACCTTTGGAATTGTCTTGGATCATTGTATTGATCAAAGTAGCCAGGTCTTTCACAGTTGATTATAACTACAACATTGCTATGACTGTGCACAATGATGTTCCAGCTATACTCACTTCATTTTGCATCAGTACACATGGGTCTTGCCATGTTCTTTTTGAAACCACCCCTTCATCTTTTCTTATACATCAGTAGCAGTCCATCACAATCACAAGCCACAATTTGTTCATCCATTCCCAAATTAATGAATATTCCCCCAATTTCCTGTTCTTTGCCACCACAAAAAGAAATACTATAAATGTTTTTGTACAACTACATTTGTATTTTTGCACATTCTCTTTCTTTGATCTCTTTGGGGTACAGACCTAATAATGGTATTTCTGAATCAAAGCATATGCACAGTTTTATAACCCTTTCACCATAGTTCCAAGCTGTTCTCCTGAATGGTTGTACTCAGTTCACACCTCCACCAACATTTTCTAAGTGTGCCTATATTCCCTCATCCCCTCCAGCACTTGTCATTTCTGATAGGTATGAGGTGGTAGTTTTAGTTGTTTTAATTTGCATTTCTCAAATCCACATTTCAGAACATTTTTTCATATGACTATAGACATCTTTCATTTCTTCTTCTGAAAGTTGATCATAGCTTAGACATTTGTCATTTGGGGAGTGGATTTAAGTTTTATAAATTTGACTCCATTCCATATATATATATATTTCATTGTCTATGATAACTTTTATTAAAATATAATTTCACTGATTATCTCTTTTAATTTGTTCTATTTTTGCTTTTACTTTGTCTGAGATCATAATTGCTATCCCTGACTGTTTTTTTTACTTCAGTTGAAATATAATAGATTCTGCTCCAGCCCTTTATTTTAATTCTGTGTGTGTTTTTCTTTTTTTAAGTGTGCCACTTGTAAACAGCATATTATTGGATTATGGTTTCTAATCCATTCCTCTATATAGTTTCATTTTATGAATGAACTAATCCAATTCACATTCACAGTTATAATTACTGATGTTGTCTCTCTCCATCCGATTTTCTTTGACTACTTCTTTCTCTTTTTTACCTTGTCCCTCCTCAAGTGTATTTTATCTCTAACCACTGCTCCCACAAAAGATGGAGTGTCATGTGTGGGGAAAGGCAAATAGTCCAGTGAAGCTAAATTGTACAATGAATGGATTGGAAATAAAGTATAAGTCTGGAAAGGTAGGAAGGGGCCAGGCTTTTATTGTTTTTCAAATAATTCATATTGATATTTTTTGTTTTTACATGACCTAATTCTCTTCCAATATCTTTCTCTCCTTAGCTCTCATGAAGAATTTCTTCATAGAACAAAGAATGCATTTTTGAAGACAAATGCTTCAACGATGTCATGGATATAAAGAAAATCCCCATGTATACCAAAATATTCATAGTAGTAGTTTTAAGACATCAAAGAACTGACAACAAAGTAAATTCTCATTGATAAATAAATGACTAAACAAATTGTGGCAAAAAGTGTAATGGAACATTGCAGTGTTGTAAGAAACAATAAATACGATAAGTATAGAGAAGCATAGAAATTATTTACATGACTAATGCAGAGTGAGGCAAAAAGAGGCAAGAAAATGATATATCAAATGACTATAACAATGTAATTGAAAAGAACAATAACTATAAATAAATTGAAAAAAATGCTCCAAGATTACCAAAAAAAAATCAGAAACACAAAGAAGAGCTAGAATAATACACCTCTCCTTACTCCTTTTTGAAAGTTCATACTTGTGGAACATTGCATGTATTTTCAGAACCTTTGGATAAACATTTAAGTTCATCAATTTAATCCATTAAATGAATATATATGTATATATATTATATATATATATACATATATACCTTTTCTAAAATCCATTTATTAGTTTTACTCAATAATACTCATTACATTGGTAAAATATGGTCTCCTTATAGGTGAGGACATTGATTCTTGTCCTGGAATTCTCCAGATGTAGTACAATGCTGGGTTCATATTATGTACCTAAAAAATACTTGCTATATTTAGTTCAATTTATGAAAAAAAGCATCTTCTACTTATCAGTTTCTTCAGGGCCCCTTTTACTTCATTGTTCCTTAGACTATAGATCAGGGGGTTCAACATGGGGATCATTACAGTGTAGAAAACAGAAACCACTTTATTCTCATCTGTTGAGTAGCTAGATTTAGGCATCATATAAATGAATGTAAGGGTCCCATAGAACAGAGTGACAGCTGTGAGGTGAGAGGTGCAAGTTGAGAAAGCTTTGGCTCTTCCCTCAGTAGAGCTTATCTTCAGAACAGACAAAAGGATGTACATATAAGAGATTAAGATAATTGCCACTGTGATTATAAGTACTGACCCACCAGAGAGAGCAGGAAGAATTTCAGCAAGATCATCTTGGTAGTTGGAAAGTTTCAAAAGTGGTGAATAATCACAGAAAAAGTGATTGATTTTATTGGGTCCACAGAAGGAGCGGTTCAATAAGCAACCAGTGAAGATCCAAGCATTTATACAACTAAACAGATAGGATATGATAAGTAGCAGAGTGCACACTGCAGTAGACATTTTAGTGGAATACAGCAAGGGATTACAAATGGCCACATACCGATCATAGGCCATCACAGCCAGCAAGAAGCACTCAGTGGAACCAAAAGTGGCTGCAAAATAAAATTGGGCCACACAGCCTCCCAGAGAGATTGAGGTCTTATCTGCCAGGAAGTTGATGAGCATGAGAGGTGTGACAGATGAGGAAAATCCAAGATCCACAAAAGCCAAGTTGCTGAGGAAAAGATACATTGGAGTGTGAAGTTGAGAGCTCATTCTGATCACGATTATGCTAAGATTACCAGCTAAGGTCATAGCATAGACACCCAGAAACATCACAAAGAGGATGCCACAAAGGATTGAATCATCTGTTAACCCCAAAAGAATGAATTCAGTCACAGCAGTGCAATTATTTTCAGACATCTGTCTTAGAAATAGAACCTATTAGACAGAAGAAAAGAAGATTAAAATAGAATAAAGAACTAACATTTGGATATGTCTATGGATGTATTCAGAAAACATTCACTGGCTACCTCCTACACACCTATCCCACTATCTTACTCCAATTCTTGACTCGTATGCACCATAGCAGCATGTCCACAAGCAAAGAGAGATGAACAAATTTATATCCTAAAAGTTTTCCCCAGAGACCATCAATATTGTAAGGTTTGCCAGCTTGACCATTGTGGCAGTGTAAAAGCCTGTGAAAGAGAAAATGATAGCTTACTTCTACCAAAGAAGCCTTTCTTAAGTATATGCAGAGACCAAATCATATGTGTAAATGCTGTTCTGCCAAGTAACCACCATTGTTCATCCCTTCCAAAGCAATAGATATGCTTTGTGAACTGTGACCTCTCAAAGGACCATCTTCCATAACTAATGATGTCATTCATCTCATGGTAATTGACTATAAGAAAAGTCCAGATTTCCAAGATGACCCTTGTGCTCTAAAAGCACAAGCGAGAAGGTTTGGGAAATGTAGATTCTATGTCTTCTCACTGTATTTTGTTCCTCAAATTTGGCATTACTGCAAAGGGCCATTACTTGGTTTGATATTGTTATCTGAAGGAATGTAGGAAATTTCCTAAGGAAACTGTTCTGTTTCTAAGCAAAATAATGGAAAGTACTTGCCCAACCAGCTGGAATCAGATGTTGTTTACATATTGCTCCCTTCCATACTGAAGAAATAGCTGAGCAAACTGTCAAATAGGAAAGTGGTTCTGTGCTGTAAAAAGTGATGGGTTTGACTGCTTTGGCAAAATATGGAAAAGCTTTTGTTAGCTGATGCAGAATGAACTAAGGAAAACTAGATCCGTTTATATGATGGCTTCAATAGCCATGTGAGGGGAAATAACTTTGAATGATCTCAGAAATCAGACCAGCGTAATGACAAACCATGTTGTCAATAAACCGTTATGGAAATATGGCCTACAGCTTAACAGAAAAGTGATGGACCGGACATACAGAATGATACACACGTTATCAGATATGGCTGATTTGTCTATTTTCTATTGTCTATTGTCTATAGTGTTTTCCTCCACTATAAGTAAATGTCTGTTACAAAATAAAGTGCTTCCAATGGGAATGGGGAGAATTAGCTTACTAGTAAGTGAGGAAGGAGGAAATCATCGAGTAACAACATCAAAATTCGGAAAAGAAAAGGGGAGGTACAGATGAAGACACAAAGTAGGAAATCATTGCCGTCATGTTAAACTTTACATATATATGCATATTTCTCTTTCTAAAAAACTATCTTTAAATGTTTGCATTGTTGATACTTGTTAAGTTCAAAATAAAATAAATTGTCTTTAATACTACTTTTTTCCTGAAATGTTCTTATTATTCCCAACTCTAAACTCATTATGCTTCTCTAAGTTCAGTAAGAAAGAATAGAAAATAGTTAAATACTGTTCAGTTTAGAAAAGAACCTAAGTATGACTCTCAATGTGTCTATGGTCAATTCTTTCTTTGTGACTACAAGAAAAAAGACTGTTCTAATCCAATAAAAATGTATATAGTTCTGAGTCAGTATCTCAACAACTCCTACCTCATTATTCCCTCTCAAGGGAGGACTTTACATCCTATTCCTGAGAAAAGAAATACTGGCCCTCTGGGCTCTGTTTTTCTCCCTATTCTTCAATTCAAAACTCAAGGTTATCCCTTATTATCTTCACTCTGATCTCTGAAAAAATAGTCCTTTTTTCCATGGCCAACACCTCTATTTGTTTCTCTGATCCCATGCCTCCTTGCCATCCTGAAACTTTCCCCAATGAAAAACTCTTTTAGTCCTTAATCTCCTTATCAAAATTCTTCTTTTCTTCCCACAAATAGGCTTACTTTTGTCCCATCATTTAAAAACCTTCATTTTACCCTGAAATCCTTGCAATTAATCATACTATATTTTTTCCCTTCCCCAGCCAAGCTCTTGGGGAAAGGTGAGAAAGAGGCCACCATTATTGAGTCTAGTTTCTCTCCTCCCACTTCTTAATTTATTACAATATGATATTTGACCCTATTACCCCACTGAAATTATTCTCTCCAAATTAACCAATAATTTCTTAATTATATTTTATAATCCTCATTTAAATTCCTTGACAATAGAGTTTGTTTCAGTCTTTTTATCCTGAGCATCTAGCACAATGACTGAAAAATAATAATCAGTGTTTGTTGACTGATTTTTTGGGCCTCTATATAAAATGCAACACAGTAGATCATTCCTCTTGGATACTTTCTCTTCACAAGCTTTCATAACACTGTTCTCTCCTGGTATTAGCATTCCTCCTATTTTTCTGACTTTTTTTCTCTTCTTTCAGGTCATGATCCTTGCACTACCTACTGACCTTGTGCTCCAAGATTCTCTCAAAGGCTTTTTCTACATGTTCAGTTATTTTCAATTGTATTTGACTCTTTGTAACCTCTGTTTGGCGTTTTTTTGGTGAAGATACTGGAGTAGTTTGTCATTTCTGTACCACCTAGCTACCCTTTTTCTGCAGCAACTGAATGAGATCATTAGCTTCCACAAATCCCATTAACATCTTCGTTCAGATGTCTTCCAAGTCTACACATGTAGCCTCAAACTCTAATCCATACATCACCAACTACTGGGTATTTTCATCTGGATGTCCCAAAGACATTTCAAACTCAACAAGTCCAAAACAGAATTCATCTTATCACAGACATTCAATCAAAAACTACTTATCTCAATAGTTCCTTATTTCTGTTGAAGACCCCACCATTCTTCCCAGCACCATATTTTGCATCCTGGAGCTGACCTCTAATCTTCTGTACGTCTTTATCTATCAATCCAATCAACTTTCAAATTTGTCACTTCTACATCTGCAAAATATGTCACATTTCCTCTTATGTCTCTTCACACAATCACCATTCAAATTTATATCTTTTCTCACTTGAACTATTGCAAAGACTCTTAATTATATGTCTAGTCTCTCCTCCCTCTGAACTGTCTTTAAAAACTTGCAAAAATGATTTTCCTAAAGCACGTGGTTGACCATGACTTACCAACTCACACCTGGACAATAGTTCTTATTGCCTTGAGGATAAAGTAATAATTCCTCAGCTTGAAAGCTGTTTTTCTTTTTTCCTTCTTCCTTTCTTTCTTTGTTTCTTTCTTTCTTTCTTTCTTTCTTTGCATCACCAGTGGCTAGGACAGGATCCTGTGCATAGTGGCATGTCAAATTACTAGATGAATTGAAGGCAACCAATTACATTTGAAAACTTTACATCTCATTTACATTGATAACATAATCATAATAATCACATAATTAGAATACTAATAATACAATTTAAATTTCATAAATTACTTTCCTCCCATAATTTTTATAGAAATATATTATTATCTTCATTTTATAGATGAAGTAACTGAGGATCACAGAGTTTCAATTACTTACCCATGATAACAGACAGAGCTAGTAAGAGTCAGATCTGAGATTCAAGTTCAGCCATCCTGATATCAAGTCCAATTCTTCCTCTAGTACATCAACAGATAAATACTACAGAGAAATACTTCGCCCAAAAGCCTCAATTGGAGAAGTGAGGATGTGGGGTGAGAAGTAATACATCAAACAAATGCACCTATGCATTCATAGAGGCCTTCACATAATATGTCCTTACCTAACCATGTTCTATCAGTCTCTTACTATTTGTAGTAAGGTTTCAGGATTTATAATTTGACCTGTGGTAGATTGGAATTTACTTACTAAAATGCTAAAATAATGCTCCGTGCGTATAGCTCACTTCCCAATCTCTGGTTTAATACATAACTACAAGGGACTTGGAACATAAAAGCACAATTCAGGAATGTGCTTAAAATAATAAAAAGAGATGCATTAAAGCCATATGTAAAGCTGAAATCAATATAAAATCTGACATGGCAAGAGGAATAGCCAGGCCTCTCTGAAATGAACTACTAATCAAAAATCAGATCTAAGTAACTTTTTTTGCAAAATCAAGAACAGTAATGGTACCTACTGATGCAAGAAGATAACTTTAGGTACCAAGGAACTATCTTTGCATGGCAGCACCATATTTATTTTGGATTTCATAGCACTTGGGATATAGCCCCTTGAGCACCTTAACACTAAACATAACCTATATCATTAAAATGCCATTTGAAATCCACTAGGACCGAGAAAATTACAAACATATGGATGATTTGCTTAAGGATTTCTCTAACTTTTCAAGGGTTTTCATTTATTTTTTTTCTTTGTCTCTGTTTGTCCAAAACCGAACTAGAAAGCATGATATGCCATGGAAGCCCTCTCAAATTGCTCTGTGACCAACATGTAGCCATTGTGGCTGTCACAGTGTTCTTTAGGTATGAAAATCGGTCCTCCTCAACTCACCAGAAACATTTGGGGCTGGGCCATGACCCACAATGATGAAAATTTACACACCTGAGACTGATAGACCATTTATGAAAATCAGCTTAGTAGAAACTCTAGATCCTAGAATAAAGGGACCATTTTCAGTGAGGAGAAATATCCAAATGGGAAGATAATATTTACAATGTCTTCAAGGATTCTGATAAAATTTCCCTGGTTTATAAGAGTATTTATGATGCATGACACAGAGTTTTGCTGTGTAACAATTGAAATATGCTCCCAGCCAGCAGTTGGCTAGGAAATAAGGATCTTTCACTCCCTGGTCATGCAAGTGAACAAAAGACTTTGGAGTTTGATGGAATGATTTGTTCTTGTGCCTCGAAGCTTAAAAAAGAAGCTTGAAAGTACTTCCTTTAAAAAATGTTCAGGTGTTGTAGCCCACCATGTCATGGAAGACAGGAGGACAAGTTTGAGCTTGTGACATTAGATCTCAGTGCTTAATTTTTATTTTGCTTTTAGTGTATTGAATAGTATTTGCTTTGTGTGAATTTTTAAGAGGAAAAGTAAAGCACAATGGAGAATCCAAAGGCTGGGGACTCTTGAGCCAGACAAGTTATGAGTTATTGGAAATCCAAACCCTTAAGCAGGAATCTAGGAAGTCATTAGGGAAATATAAAGGTTGAAAAGGCCTAGGAAATAGGAATACAAACTACACATTTTCAGAAAAAGTATGGTGGATTCTCAGGGCAGGTGCTATCTCTCCAGGGGCTTTTACACATGCTCAGCTGAATGATATAGCATGCTCAGATATAACGTTCCAAGGCATTACACAGTCTTAGCTGTTAATGAAACTATTTTATGAATGAAGCAATTATATCACCAACTCTTGGACTCTTTCACTGCTTCCTATTGAACCATATTTTCCAACATGTTTTTCAGTCCTCTCATTATGCTCATTGAAATATTCAATTTTAAATCAGATAGTCTTATTGAGTTATTTGTAGTATTTCTCTACTACCTTATTCTTTATAAAAGATCTTGATATATAAGCTATAATTATTTTCATGGTGGTGTTCTTGCAAATTACGTCAATAAGTTTTGTAACATGAAATGAAAATGTCTCATTAAATGTTTCTTGTTACCTTTGGACACAAGGAGATCAGTTTCCTTCTTTGCCTCTCCACAAAGTCAGAACCATCTTTGCGTATAGCTATTAATTCCCTTTGTATTGTGGTTTGATTTATTGAAAGTACATAATATGATTTAGCTACTATCGAGGTAGATCCATCTATTGATGACTGGATGAAGATCCCATTCCATTTAGAGTAATAATAGTTAAGTTAAGATTTATATGAAGGCATGGTCTGATCTTACTCTTCCAGAGCTTTGCCAGTCATGTATCCACTCAGAGCTCTGGGGTATCCCTGAGCAGCCGAGGAGTTGTTTTCATCTAATTCAATGGGGTGAGGCCCAACTGATATTTATTCTGATACTGTTAGCTGACAGTGAATACTTCCCCAGTTCCATTTCTCCAAATAATATCAATTAGGTGTTACAAGGGGATGTTCACTATGAACATATAGCAAGCAGAGAACCATAGTTCCCCACTCTCTAATCTCTGGACGGGGACCACACCCTGCCCTCTACCACCTTGGTTTCTGGGAAGAGTATCCACAGACATAATATAGTTTCTACATAGCGTTCACCTCCACCAACTTCACATTCAAATGTGGTGCAACAGCGGGATGAGTCTTGGTCTCAGCTAATTCTCAGCTGGGTCTCTAAGGTCCTTCCTTAAAAACTGAATGCTGGACTCACTGGCCAAAATCTTGGCATGGCCTACATTTCTGGGCCTTCTCGTCCTTCCCTCTCTTGACTTTCTCAAGCTCACAAGGATGCGCTCTGCACTCTTGCTTCATGCTGGCTCTGAGAAATGAAGGGCCTGGTGCACAACCCCCACTGATATACTTTGAGAAACCAGCTAAACCTCCTTCAACAGGACCAACAAGTCCGTTAAGTGCACAGCCAAAGAGAATGGCAATATATGAGTAAAGTCCTTTTTTAACTTGTACCCCAGTTGTGATCCATAGTCTATCGAAGAGGCTCCTCTTTACCATGTGGCTATCAGAAATAGTTACAGAATTGCACGACTTGCTCTAAATCTTGCCAAGGCATTTCCATTAAATATCCTGATGCCTTTCAGAAAGCAAGCTACCTCAGCCTCTTCAAAATGTCTGATTGTAACCTTCTCACCCTACCTCACCCCTCACCATTACAGGTATGCAATTTAGAACTCTACGGTCCTTAGTACCATTTTCTTCCTTTGATGTCCCCCTGCCACTGTTATAAGTTCTGAAACTACAGTTTTGATCCCAGGTGGCCATCCTACTGTTCCTTTGAACTAAAATAAGCAGGTTCTCAAAAAGAGTTATGAGGATGTGCCAGAACCACACATGAAGCACTTAACAGCATAGGAGAATTCATGAAATCTTGAATTCTACTGGAAAAATTTGAGCAGCCAGAAATCTGTTGATGCTAGGAACAGGAATTAAAGTGGGATTTTATACAGATGTGGGGTCAGCAAAGATGGAAATGAAAGTCATGTTGTATTCTACTCTGACCAGAACACATTTGGAGTTTGGTGTTCAGTTCTGGACATGACATATTCGTGAGGATAATGACAAACTAAAATGTCAATAAAAGAGAGAAAGAATAGCTCAATGAATTGGGCATACAACTTTTCTTAAACAGAACAAATAAAAATTTCCAAAACACTAATACATAAATCATGAAAGTCAAAGAGAGATAAAAAATTAAAACAAAAAATGTTATTACACTAATAAATCTAAGATTTGGTTTTATGGAAAAACAATAAAAATAGATAAACCATTTATCTAACTTATTTTTAAAACAATAAAGGAAACCAAATTACTAATCTTAAAAAGGAAAAAAGATAAAATAAATATGAAAATATAAATATGAAACTATAAATGAAAATATAAAAATGAAATTAATTATAAATTATTTTGCCCAGTTACAAGTGAATGATATCAACAATCTAAATGAAATGAATCAATACTTACAAAACAAAAATTGCCCAGATTAACAGAAGAGGAATTATCCTATCCTGGAAAAAGAAATTGAAAAAATCATGAATGAGCTCCATCAGACAAAATCCCAGGAAAAAATAGATTTACTATCAAATTCTACCAAATATTTAAAGAACAATAAGTTTCAATTCCATATAAAATATTTGGGAAAAAATAAGTAAAGAAATCCTATCAGATTCCTTCTATGACACAAATGTGATTTTAATACCTAAATGAGGGAGACCCAAATAGAGAAAGAGCACTATGTAGAAATTTTCCTAATGAATATTGATGCAAAAATCCTTTTTTGGAGGTGAAGCCAAGATAGAGGAGTAAAGGCAGGAACTCATTTGAGCTCTCCTTGAAACCCCTCCAAATACCTATAAATAATGACTCTAAACAAATTCTAGAGCAGAAAAAAAAAAACTAGAAAAACACAGAGTGAATCAAATTTTCCAGCCCAAGACAACTTGGAAGATTGGCAGGAAGGTCAGTTGCACCAGGATGAAATAGGAGCAAAATCCAGTGCAGACCTGGCACCAGCAAATCAGAAGCAAGCTCAGGGGTTGCAGCAGTGGTAGTTCCAGATTTCTTGGCCCAAAGATGCCAAAGAAAACTAAGAAGTTCAGCAGGAAAAGTCTGTTGCACCTCGGTGAGAGTCACAGTCCAGCACAGCCCCAGGGGCTGCTTCTGAAGCTCTCAGTACACAGATGGTAAGGGGGTTGAACAATTTTTTAGAAGAATACAGAGGTCCCTTTGCTAGCACTAATGCAGGACTCTATTGTTTTGCCCATGCTTGGATCCAGGTCGCAGTCCTGGGTGTCAGTCCAAGGACAACGAGAAGCACTAGCACACCAGATCTTGCATACACAGTAGAATGGGGACCCTCTTCATAGTTGAAGGGCAGAAATGAGTGTTTGAGGTCACTCACAGATAAAAGCACAGGTCAGAAGAGTAATAAACACCTTTCCTTAGATCACACCACCTTGGAAGAACTGAAAACTTACAGTATCTCTGAAAACAACTACGCAAAACCCCTGACGTTTGGTACAGTGTGCCCTTCACCATGGAAGTAGACTTCTACTTTAACAAAGTGTTAAAAGTCAAGGAATGGACTGGGAAAATGAGCAAATAGCAGAAAAAATTCTGATCATAGAAAATTATTATGGTGACAAGGAAGAACAAAACATATACTCAGAAGAAGATAACAAAGTTAAATTACCTACATCAAAAGCCTCCAAGAAAATTACGAATTGGGGACAAGGTACAAGATGGCAGAGTAGAAAGACTCACATATGCTAGCTCTGAACTCACAGCCCATAAATTTTCTGTAAAAAGAACTCCCCACAAATTCTGGAGCAGTGGATGTCACGCAGCAACACAGTGGAGGAGATTTCCATTCCAGAGAGTCCTGAAAAACCGACCCCAAAGGTCCGTCACAGAACCTGATGCAGAGTGGAGCCCCTGCCCTGGCCACATGGCCCCAAGAGGAGCAGATCCGAGCAGGCTTTAGAGACAGAATCTCTGGCAGCTGCAAAGGTCCCTCCACCCACAGGTGCTACAGGTCAGTGAGACAGACTTCTGGGCTGGCCGAGAAGGGAGCAGGTATCTCCATAACTCAGGCCCCCTCAGAGGCAGAGGTAGGGACAGCAGCAGACCCGGGCTCCCCAAGCAGGCAGGAGCTCTGCTCGATTACCGAAGGTCTCCTCATAAACCCCCTGAGGGAACTGAGCCTGGGAGGTGGCCCTGCCCCCACCAAAGCACCAGAACATAAGCTCACATTGAATAGTACTGGTGCCCCCACTGAAAGCCCTGAGGCTGGGGAGCAGCATTTGAATCTCAGACCCCAAGTACTAGCTGAGTGGATGTAGGCAGGGGTGGAGGGGAATCTCAGAAGTCAAGTAACTTGGAAAATGCCCACAAAAGGGAAGAAAAATAAGACCATAGAAGGCTACTTTCTTGGGGAACAGATATTTTCACCTTTCATTTCTGATGAGGAGGAACAATGCTTACCATCAGGGAAAGACATAAAAGTCAAGGCCTCTGTACCACAAACATCCAATGGGCTCAGGCCACGGAAGAGCTCAAAAAGGATTTTGAAAATCAAGTTAGACAGGTGGAGAAAAAACTGGGAAGAGAAATGACAGAGATGCAAGAAAAGCATGAAAAACAGGTCAATACCCTGCTAAAGGAGACCCAAAAAATGCTGAAGAAAATAACACCTTGAAAAATAGGCTCACTCAATTGGAAAAAGAGGTTCAAAAAGCCAATGAGGAGAAGAATGCTTTCAAAAGCAGAATTAGCCAAATGGAAAAAGAGGTTCAAAAGCTCACTGAAGAAAAGAGTTATCTCAAAATTAGAATGGCACAGATGGAGGCTAATGACTTTCTGAGAAACCAAGAAATCACAAAACAAAACCAAAAGAATGGAAAAATGGAAGATCATGTGAAATATCTCACTGGAAAAACAACTGACCTGGAAAATACATCCAGGAGAGACAATTTAAAAATTATGGGACTACCTGAAAGCCATGATGAAAAGAAGAGCCTAGACATCATCTTTCATGAAATTATCAAGGAAAACTGCCCTAAGATTCTAGAACCAGAGGGCAAAATAAGTATTCAAGGAATCCATCGATCACCGCCTGAAAGAGATCCAAAAAGAGAAACTCCTAGGAATATTGTGGCCAAATTCCAGAATTCCCAGATCAAGGAGAAAATATTTCAAGCAGCTAGAAAGAAACAATTCCAGTATTGTGGAAATACAATCAGGATAACACAAGATCTAGCAGCTTCTACATTAAGGGGTCAAAGGACATAGAATATGATATTCAAGAAGTCAAAGGAACTAGGACTAAAACCAAGAATCACCTACCCAGCAAAACTGAGTATAATACTTCAGGGGAAAATATGGTCTTTCAATGAAACAGAGGACTTTCAACCATTCCTGATGAAAAGACCAGAGCTGAAAAGAAAATTTGACTTTCGTTTTACAAGAAGGAGAAGCAGCATGAAAAAGGAAACAGCAAAGAGAAGTCTTAAGGGACTTACCAAAGGTGAACTGTTTACATTCCTACATGGAAAGACAATATTTGTAACTCTTAAAGGTTTTTTGTACCTGGGTAGTTGGTAGGATCACACATACACACACACACACACATGCACACACACATGTAAACGCATGCATATACAGAGACAGAGAGCACAGAGTGAATTGAATAGGATGGGACCATATCTTAAAAGAAATTAAGGTAAATGGTGAGAGAGAAATGTAGTGGGAGGAGAGAGGGTGAAATGGAATGGGGTAAATTATCTCTCATTCAAGGGGCAAGCAGGAGACATTTTAGTGGAGGGAAAAAGAGGAGAGCTGAGAAAAAAACATGAAGTTTATCCTCATCACATTCGACTAAAGGAAGGAATAAAATGCACACTCATTTTGGTATGAAAACCTATCTTACAATACAGGAAAGTGGGGGAGAAGGAGATAAGCAGGGTGGGGGATGATGGAAGGGATGCAATGGGAGGAGGGAGCAATTTGAAGTCAACACTCGGGGAGGGACAGGATCAAAAGACAGAATAGAAACAATGGGGAGCAGGAGAGGATGGAGGGAAATACAGTTAGTCTTACACAACACGACTATCAGGGAAGTCATTTGCAAAACTACACAGATATGGCCTATATTGAATTGCCTCCCTTCCCAAAGGGAATGAATGGGGAGGGAGGGATGGAGAGAACTTGGAACTCAAAGTTTTAGGAACAACTGTTTAGTATTGCTCTTGCTACTAGGAAATAAGATATACAGTTAATGGAGAATAGAAAGTCATCTGGCCTTACAGGACAAAAGAGAAGATGGGGACAAGAGAAGGGAGGGATGATAGAAGAGAGGGCAGATTGGTGATAAGGAAAATGAGAATGCTCAGTGTATTGGGGTGGGGGTAGAGGATAAATGGGGAGAAAATTTGGAACCCAAAATTTTGTGAAAATGAATGTAAAAAGTCAAATAAATAAATTTATATAAAAAAAAGAAAATTATGAATTGATCTCAGCCCATGAAAAAGCTCAAAAGGATTTTGAAAACCAAGAAAGAGAGGTAGAGGATGGGAAGAGAACTGAAAGTGATGCAAGAAAATCATGAAAAAACAATCAATAGCTTGGTACGGTAGACACACAAAAAAATACTAAAAATACTAAAAACAATACTAAAGAAAACAACACCTTAAGAACAAAATAGTCTAAATGGTAAACAAGGTACAAAATGCCAATGAGGAAAAGAATGACTCTAAAAAGTAGAATTGTCCAAATAGAAAAAGAAGCACAAAAATTCAATGAAGAAAATAATTCCTTAAAAATTAGAGTGCAGCAAATAGAAGTTAATAACTTTATGGGAAATCAAGAAGGAATAAAACAAAAACCTTCACTGGAAAAACAACTTACTTAGAAAATGGATCCAGGGGAGATAATTTTAAAATTACTAGACTACTTTAAAGCCATCATCAAAAAAAAGAGCCTGGACAGAATCTTTCAAGAAATTATCAAGTAAAACTGCTCTGATATTCTAGAACCAGAAGGAAAAATAGAAATTGAAAGAGTCCACTGATCAACTCCAGGAAGAGTTCCCAAAATGAAAATTCCCAGGAATATTATAGCCAAATTCCAGAGCTTCTGTGTCAAGGAGAAAATATTGCATGCAGTCAGAAAGAAGCAATTCAAGTATCATGGAACTACAGTCAGTATAACACAAGATTTAGCAGTTCTATATTAAAGTATCCCAGGGTTTTGAATATGATGTTCTGGGGGGCAAGGGAGCTAAGTTTACCTCCAAGAATCACCTACTCAGCAAAACTGAGTATA
Source organism: Bettongia penicillata ogilbyi (assembly GCA_023548195.1). Lineage (NCBI taxonomy): Eukaryota > Metazoa > Chordata > Mammalia > Diprotodontia > Potoroidae > Bettongia > Bettongia penicillata. The sequence goes on along the minus strand of JAJHZJ010000177.1, from coordinate 834,955 downwards.
AACTTTCAAGGAAAGTTTAATCATTCGATGGAATAGAGAACTTCCAAGCATTCTTAAAGAAAAGACCAGAGACGAATAGAAATTTTGACTTTCAAATATAAACACTAAAGAGAAGCATAAAAAGGTTAGACAGGAAAGGGAGATAATAAGAGACTTAATAAGGTTATACTGTTTACATTCCTACATGGGAAGATTATATTTGTAATTCAGAAGAATTTTCTCATTATTAGGGAAGTTAGAAGGGGTATAGATACATACATATATATATATATACATATATACACATATATACATACAGATGGCACATACATATATATGTGTGTATGTATGTATACACACAGGTGTGTACATATACATATATACACAGAGAACACAGGTATGAATTGAATATGAAAGGATGATATCTAAAAAATAAAATTAAGTGATGAGAGAGGAACGCACTGGGAAAGAGAGATAGAATGGAGGAAATTATCTCAAAAAAGAGGCAAGAAAAAGCTTTTACAGTGGAGGAGAAAAGGAATGAGGGGAAGGGGAGTGAGTGAACTTTACTCTCATTGGATTTGACTCAAAGAGAGAACACTATACACACCCAAGTGAGTATAGAAATCTATCTCACTCCATAGGAAAATTGGAAGGAAAGAGATTAAGAGAAGGGTAGCCATAGAAGGGAGGACAGATTGGGTGAAGGGGTAGTGAGAAGCAAAAGGAGGGACAGAGTTAAAGGAGGGATAGAATAGAACAAATTGGAGGGGAAATGGGATGGAAATAGATACAGTTAGGAATAGTAACTGTGAAAATTTTTGAAGCAATTTTCTCTGATAAAGGCTTCATTTCTCACATATATAGAGAACTGAATCAAATTTATATTAAATAAGAGTCATTCCACAATTGATAAGTGATCAAAATATATGAACAACTTTCAGATAAAGTAATAAAAACTATCTACAGCCACATGAAAAATGCTCTAACTCATTATGGTTTAAAGAAAAGCAAATTAAAACAATTCTATGGTAATACCTCATATCTATTATATTGCTAATAGTACAGAAAAGGAAAATGACAAAAGTGGATGTGGGGGAAATGAGACATTAATGCACTGTTGGTGGAGATTCTGTAGAAAAATTTGGAACTCTGCCAAAAGGACTATAAACCACACACACCCTTTGACCTAGAAATATCACTAGCAGGTCTGTATCCTAAAAGAGTTTTTTTTTTTTAAAGGAAAAGGACCTATATGCACAAAACTATTTATAGCAGTTCTTTTCTGGGGGCAAAGAATTGGAAATTGAAAGAATGCTCATCAATTGGGAAAAGATTTAACAAATTGTGGTATGTGATTATGACTGAAACACAATTGTGCTCTAAGAAATGATTAGTAGGATGCTCACAGAAAAATCTGGAAAGACTTACATGAGTTGATGCAAAGTGAAATGTGCTGTGTACAAAGTAACAGTAATATTGTAAGACCATCACCTCTGAACGACTTAGCTATTCTCAGTAGTACAATGATCCAAGACAACTCTGAAGAACTTAAGATGAAAAATGCAATCCAACCAAAGAGAAAAAACTGAACGTGTCTGAATACAGATTGAAGCATATATTTTTACTTTATTTTTCTTGAAGTTCCAATACACGCATATACCATTCATCTGAAAATAGTCTGTTCATACCCTCTCAGCATTTATTAATTGGGAAATAACTTGTATTCTTATAAATTTGACTCAGTTCTCCACATATTTGAGATATGAGGCTTTTATCAGAAACATTGGGAGTAAAAAATGTTTCCCAGATTTCTACTTTCCTTCTAATCTTGGTTGTATTGATTTTGTTTGTGCAAAATTTAATTTAATATGATCAAAGTTATACATTTTGTATTTTATAATGTTCTCTATCTTTTGTTTTATCATAAATTCTTCTGTTCTCTATAGATCTGAGAGTTAAACTATTCCTTGCTCTCCTAACTTGCTCATAAGTATCAATTCCTTTATGTCTAAATTGTGTACTCATTTTTATCTTAACTTGGAATACGGTGTAAGATGTCAGTCTCTGCCTAATCATACTATTTTCCATACCATTTTCCAGTTTTCCCAAAATTTTTGTCAGTGATTTCTTATCCCAAAAGCTGAAGTCTTTGGGTTTAGTAAACACTAGATTACTATATTCATTTACTACTACAACTTATGCACCTAATCTGTTCCACTGATAACCCCACTCTATTTCTTAGTTCCAAGTAGTTTTGATGATGGTTGTTTTTAATATAGTTTTAAATCTGGTATGACGAGGCCACCTTCCCTTGAATTTCTTTTCATTAATTCCTTTGATATTCTGGCACTTTTGTTCTTCCAGATGAATTTTGTTATTATTTGCCCACATATATAAAATATTTTTGGTAGTTTGACTTGTATGGCACCGAATAAGTAAATTAATTTAGGTAGAATTGTTGCTTTTAATATATTACCTTGACCTGCCCATAAGTAATTGATTTTTTCAATTATTTAGATCTGACTTCATTTGTGTGAAAAGTGTTTCATCATTGTGTTCATTTAGTTCCAGGGTTGTCTTGGCAGGTAGACTTCTAAATATTTTCTTTTGTCTACAGTTGTCTTAAATGAAATTTCTCCTATCTTTTGCTACTGGGATTTGTTGATATTTGATGTTAGAAATGCTGATTATTTACATAGGTTTATTTTATATCCTGCAACTTTGCTAAAGTTGTTAATAATTTCAAGTAGTTTTTTAGTTGATTCTCTAGGATTCTCTAAGTATATCATCATATCATCTACAAAGAATAATAGTTTTGTTTCCTCTTTGTCTGTTATAATTCTTTCACTTTCTTTTTCTTCTCTCATTGCTAAAGTTAACATTGCTAGTACAATGTTAAATAATAGTGGTGATAATGGACATCCTTGTTTCATCCTCAAATCTTATTGGGAAAGTTTCTAGCTTATCTCCAAAACATAAGATGCTTGTTGATGGTTTTAGATAGATATTATCTATCTATCATTTTAGCTATGATATCATTTAGATAGATATCTATCTATCATTTTAAGGAAAAACCCATTTATTCCTATGCTTTCTACTGTTTTTAACAAGAATGGCTGCTGCAATTTGTCAAAATCTTTTTCTGCATCTACTGAGATAATCATAAAATTTCTGCTAGTTTTGTTATTAATGTGATTAATTATGATGATAGTTTCCATAATATTGAAAGAGCCCTAGATTCCTGGCATAAAACATACTTTGTCATAGTGTATTATCCTCATGACAAAATTGGTACAATCTCTTTGCTAATATTTTATTTAAAATTTTTGCATCAAAAATCATTATTCTTCCTCTGTTTTGACTTGTCCTGGTTTAGGTATCAGCACCATGTTTGTGCCATAAGAGGAATTTGGTAGAATTCCATCCTCACATATTTTTCCAAATAGTTTTATATAGTATAGGAATTAATTGTGCTTTAAATGTTTGGTAGAATTCACTTGTAAATTTATCTGGTCCTCCATATCTTAAAAGAAATTAAGGTAAATGGTGAGAGAGAAAGGTAGGGGGAGGAAAGAGGGTGAAATGGAATGGGGTAAATTATCTCTCATTCAAGAGACAAGCAGGAGACTTTTTAGTGGAGGGAAAAAGAGGAGAGCTGAGAAAAAAACAAGAAATTTACCCTCATCACATTCGATTAAAGGAAGGAATAAAATGCACACTCATTTTGGTATGAAAACCTATCTTACAATACAGGAAAGTGGGGGAGAAGGAGATAAGCAAGGGGGGGGATGATGGAAGGGAGGGTAATGGGAGGAGGGAGCAATTTGAAGTCAACACTCTTGGGGAGGGACAGGATCAAAAGACAGAATAGAAACAGTGGTGGGCAGGATAGGATGGAGGGAAATAACAGTTAGTCTTACACTATACGACTATTATGGAAGTCATTTGCAAAACTACACAGATAAGGCCTATATTGAATTGCCTGCCTTCCCAAAGGGAATGGGTGGGGACGGAGGGATGGGGAGAATTTGGAACTCAAAGTTTTAGGAACAACTGTTTAGTATTGTTGTTGCTACTGGGAAATAAGACATACAGTTAATGGGGAATAGAAAGTCATCTGGCCCTATAGGACAAAACAGAAGATGGGGACAAGAGAAGGGAGGGATGATAGAAGAGAGGGCAGATTGGTGATAGGGAAAATTAGATTGCTCGGTGTATTGGGGTGGGGGAAGGGATAAAAGGGGAGAAAATTTGGAACCCAAAATTTTGTGAAAATGAATGTAAAAAGTTAAATAAATAAATTTTTATTTCAAATTTATCTGGTCCTGGAGACTTTTTCTTAGGAGTTCATTGATGAATTATTCAATTTACCTTTCTATAAATGGGTTGTTTAAGTATTTTATTTCCTCTTCTGTTAATCTGGGAAATTTATATTTTTGTAAATATTCATCCATTTCCCTTAGATTGTTAGATTTATTGGCATACTGTTGTGCAAAATAGTTGCTAATTGCTGCTTAAATTTCCTCCTCATAATTCACCCTTTTCATTTATGATGCTGGTAATTTGGATATCTTCTTTCTTTTTTAACCAAATTAACCAAAAGTTTATCTATTTTATTGAGATTTTTCATAAAACTAGCTTAGTTTTATTTATTAGTTCAATAGTTTTCTTACTTTCAATTTTGTTAATCTCTCCTTTGATTATCAGAATTTCTGATTTGGAATTTAACTAGAGATTTTTAACATGTTCTTTTTCTATATTTTTAATTCGATGCCTTTAATCTGCTCTTTCTTTATTTCATTCGTGTAAGCATTTGGAGATATAAAGTTAACCTGAAAACTGCTTTGGCTGTATCCCATAAATTGGCATATTGTCTCATTATCCTCATTCTCTTTGATGAAATTATTGATTGTTTCTGTGATTTATTGTTTGACTCATTCGTTCTTTAGGATTAGATTATTTAGTTTCCAGTTAATCTTTAATGTATCTTTCCATGATCCTTTATTACATATAATTTTTATTGTATCATGACCTGAAAAGGATGCATTTAATATTTCTGCCTTTCTGCATTTAATTGTGAAGTTTTTGATGCCCTAATACATGATCCGTTTTTGTAAAGATGCTTCATACCACTCTTTTCTATCTACATTCCACTTCTCCAGAGGTCTAGCATATCTAACTTCTCTAAAATTCTATTCACCTCCTTAACTTATTTCTTGTTTATTTAGTGGTTAGTTATCTAGTTCTGAAAGGGAGAGGTTGAAGTCTTCCACCAGTGTACTTTTGCTGTCTACTTCTTCCTGTAAGTCACTTAATTTCTCCTTTAAGAATTTGATGCTATACTATTGGGTACATAATTGTTTAGTATTTATATTACTTTATGGTCTATTGTACTTTTGAAGTCTTTTACCTTCACTCTGTTTGTATCTCTGTGCTTCAAATGTGAATCGTGCAAATAACATACTGTAGGATTCTGGTTTTTAATCCACTATGCTATCTACTTCCGTTTTACAGGATAATTTATCCCATTCGCTTTCACAGTTATGATTACTAACCATTTATTTCCCCCCCTCATCTTATTTTCCCACAGTTTACACTTTTTTCTCTCTTTCACCTTGTCCCTCCTCACCAGTGTTTTATTTCTAAGCACTGTCACCCTTAATTTTTCCTCCCTTCTGTCATCCCCTCTTTGCTTTTCTTTCCCTTTCTCCTCCTACTTCCCTAGAAGGCAAGATAAATTTCTATACCCAACCGAGTGTGTATGTTATTCAGTCTTTGAGTCAAATCTGATGAGAGTAAGGTTCAAACCATGCTAACCCCTCCCTTTTTTCCATGTACTATAATAGGTCCTTTGCACCTGGTCGGTCATATGATATAATTTACCCTATTCTAACTCCCCCTATACTCTTCTCTCAATGCAATCCTTTTTTATTCCTTAAATTTTTTATGCCATCCCATCAAACTCAACTTCTACCCACACCCTCCATCTATGTATACTCCATCTAACTGCTCTAATAGAGATACAGTTCTCAAGAGTTACAAGTATCACATTCTCTTGTAAGGATGTAAACAATTTAATCTTATTGAATAAGGTTTTTTTTTACTGTTTACATTTTTATGTTTCTTTTGAGTCTTGTATCTTGAAATTGAATTTTCTCTTCAACTCTAGTCTTTTCATCAGAAAAGTTTGAAAGTCTCATATTCTACCAAATGTCCATCATTTTCCTGGAAAGATTATGTTCAGTTTTGCTGGGTAGTTGATTCTTGGTTGTAATCAAAGCTCCTTTGCCTTCTAGAATATCTTATTCTAAGCCCTCTGGTCCTTTAATGCTGAAACTACTAAGTCCTGGGTAATCCTGTCTGTAACTCCATTAGATATAAATTTTTTTCTTTCTTTTTACTTGCAGTATTTTCTTCTTTTCTTGATTATTGTGGAATTTGACTACAATATTCCTTGCAGTTTTCATTTTGGGATCTCTTTCAGGAGGTTATGGGTGGATTCCTTCAATCACTATTTTACCCTCTGATTCTAAGATGTAAGGGCAGTTTTCCTTGATAACCTCAGTCTCTTTTTTTGATCATGCCCTTCAGGAAGTCTAGTCATTCTTCAGTTGTGTCTCCTGGATCTATTTTCCAAGTCAGTTGTTTTTCCAATGAAGCATTTTACATTTTTTTCTATTTTTTCATGCTTTTGATTTTGTTTGACTCATTTCTGATGACTCATAGAGACATTAGCTTCCACTTGTCCAATTCTAATTTTTAAGGAATCATTTTCTTCAGTTAGCTTTTTTTACCTCCTTTTCCATTTGGCCTGATTCTACTTTTGTCATTTTAAGTAAACATTTTACTTACTGACCAACACAGTAGTTCTAAAACCATAGCTTCTGTAAGAACCACTTGTTTCTTTTCTGTTGTCTTGTACCTTTCCTCAAACTTGACCTTGGCTTCCCTCCTTGCCTTACAATTTAGTACAGGGTCATAGAACACATTCTTGTTGACAACTTCTTTGTCCAATGGGATATCTACAGAGTATCTGGTGGACATGAGATGTTTGCAAATGAAGGACTTGATCTTCAATCTCTTGGCAATCTTTTTGCCCATTGCTTCAGTCACTTTTTGAGGGTAGTGGTCGATACCTGCCGTCAAGACATGACTTTAGGACCTGTTGGAGGTCCCATAATCAATATTCTTGACAATGATGGCTTTGTTCCCAGAGTACTGCCTGACCATGACCAGCACCACCTTCCTGGGTTTTATGAACTTGCCCATTTGGTTTGCTTCTAGAACCACAAGGAAGACCCAGTTTTACTTCTTAGGAGTTGTTTTGTTCAATGTTTTTTTTTTCCAATGTGATGCATTGCATATTTTAAGGAATTATTTTCTTCAGTCATGTCTTGCCCTCTCTTTTCCAAGCTGCTGACATTTTCCTGCATAATTCTCATTTCTTTTCCAAATTTTCTCCTACCTCTACTATTTTATTTTTAAAATCATTTTTGAGCTCTTCAAAGAAGGTTTTTAGTCTTGAGACCAATTCATCTTCCCCTTTGAGGCTTCACATGTAGGTATTTTTACATTGTCATTCTTTTCTGAATTTGTGTTTTGATCTCCCTTCTTGCCATAGTAGCTTTCAATAGTGAGGGTTCTTTTCTGATTTTTACTAAATTTTAGCCTACTTTGTGACTTTTTATATTGAGCTATGCTTCTGAGGCACAGGGAGCACTATCCCAAGCTTCTTGTGTTATTCTGTAGTGAGGGCCTTGGGTGCTAGAGATTTGCCCACTGTGCTGGGTGGCCCAGGCTAGTCATACCTGTTGTACCAAGGATTCCTGAGCTGGCAGTTTTCCTTCTGTACTGGGGCTGGATATCTCACAGATAGCCTACTGTGCCACTAGCCTGCTGAGTCAGAATTAAGGAACCTTAGTAGTTGATATGTGCTGTGACTTATAAACTCCTGATTACTTTCCCAGACACCATCTGCACTAGTGTGTTCACCCTCTTTACCCAAGTGAGACAGACCTTTCCTGAAGTCTTTCTAAATTACTTTAAGCTGGAAAATTGCTTCACTCTCTATATATGTAGATTTTATCACTTTAGAATTCATTTAGGGCCTTGGTTTAATGCTGTTTCTGAAGGTAACTTCTTGGCTTTTCTCTGCCATCTTGGCTCTGCCTGATGTAAAAATCTTAAACAAAATATAAGCAAAGATGTTGAAATAATATATCACAAAGATCATACACTATGAAGAAGGGGAATTTATAACAGGTATACATGGATGGCTCAATGTTAAGAAAACTATAAACATAATAGACCATATCTATAACAAAAGCAACAAAAATCATATAATTATATCAATAGATATAAGAGAAAAAACTTTTCACAAAATACAACTATCATTACTATTTTTTAAAAAGATTCTCGAAAGCTTAGGAATGAATGGAGTAATCTTAAAATGATAAATAGTATCTTTCTAAAATCAAGAGTAAGAATTATGTATGATGATAATAAACTACAAGCCTTCTTAACAACATCAGGGATGAAGCAAAAATGCCCATCATCAACATTGCCATTCTATTACAATATGGTAATATAAATGCTAGCTTTAGCATTAATACAAGAAAAAGAAATTGAAGGAATAGGTATAGACAATAAGAAAACAAAACTGCAGATGATGTTAATTTACTTAGAAAATCCTAGGAATAAACTAAAAAAAGAGTCAAAGCAATTAACAACATTGGCAAAGTTGTAGGATATAAAATAAGCTCACATAAAACATCAGCATTTCTATGTATTACCAACAAAACATATAGAAAGAGATATAAAAAATGCATTAAAATAATTCCAGATGGTGTAAAATAATTGACAGTCTACCTACCAAGACACACACAGAAACTACATGAACACAATTATAAAACACCCTTGACACAAAAAGAAGTGTAAACAATTGGAGAAATATTAATTTCTCCTGGGTAGGCTAAGCCAACATAATAAAAATTAAGATAGTATCTAAATTAATTTACTTATTCAGTGTCATAACGAACTACCAAAGATGATGGCCTATTAGTACTAGATCTTAAGCTATGCTACAAAGACCTAATCATGAAATCTGGTCTTTAATTTTTAAAAATAGAGTAATTGATCAATGGAAAAGATTAGGTATACAATATACAAAGCTAAATGACCATAGTAAACTCAAGTTTGATAAACAGAAAGATCTCAGCTATTGGGGCAAAAGTTTAAAAGAGGTTGAACATTCAACAAAACTGCTGTGAAAACTAGAAAGCAATCTGGCAGAAACTAGGCATAAACCAATATCTCACACAATCTACCAAGATAAGCTTAAAATATTCAGAAAGGGTGATACGGTAAGTCAATTAGGGGAAGATGGAAATTTTTACCAGTCAGATAAGGGAATAAAGGATAAGGGAATATGTTATAACTGAACAAAAAACAGAAAGGAGTATGTTAAGTAACATAAATAATTTTGATTACAATATTAAAAAGCTTTTTACACAAAACTAATGTAGCCAGAATTAGAAGGAAAACAGAAACTGGGGGAAATTTTACAGCAAGTTTCTTAGATAAAGGTCTTGTTTCTCAAATATGGGGAACTGAGCAAAATTTATAAAAACTAATAAATAACTAAAGGATATTAAAAGACAGTCTTCAGAAGAAAAAACTACCAATAAATGTCTAATAAATGCAGAAATACAAATTAAACAACTCTGAGATATGATTCCATACTCATCACATGAGTTAAAATGATTGGAAAGGAATACGACAAATTCTGGAAGAGATATAGATAGATATACTAATGCACTGGTAGAGTTGTGAATTAGTCCAAACATTCTGGAGAACAATCTGGAATTATGTCCAAAATAATTCAGAAGTATAAAAGTGTGTACACCCTTTTTACCCAGCAAGAATATTACTAGGTCTTAACCTCCAACGAGGTAAAAAATAAAAATAAAAAGACTTATATGTATAAATACATTTCAAATGAAAGCAGTTGAGGAAAAACAGGAAAAAAAGAACAATCCAAGAAAAACAAGAAGATTATGAAAAGAAAGTCAATCAATTAGAAAAGGAGATCCAGAATGTTAAGGAAGAAAGCAGGTCCTTGGAAATCAGAATTACATAAGGGGAAGGTAGCAAAGTTATAAAAGATCAAGAAATAATAAAAACAAAAATAAGGAATAAAAAAAGAAGAAAATGTGAAACAACTCATAAGAAAAACAAATGATCTGGAGAACAGATCAAGAGGAGAAAACCTAAGAATAAGCAGACTGCATGAAAGCTATGACCAAAAAAATAATTTTGATACAATAATATAAGAAATAATTAAATAAAATCATCCTAAAGCATTAGAACAACAGGAAAAAATAAAACTAGAAAAAATTCACAAATCACCACCTCAAAGAGATCTTATAAGGAAACTGCATGGAAATATTATAACCAAATTCTAAAATCCCCAGCTCAAGGATAAAATGCTATGAGCAAAAATTTAAAAAATAAACAATATAAATATGGCTATGCTACAATTAGAATCACACAAGACCTAGAAGTGGAACACTAAAAGACTACAGGTCTTGGAACACTATATATCAAAGATCAAAAGAACTGGGGTTCCAAACAAAAATATAATACCCAGGAAAGCTAAGCATAATTCCCAATGAGAAGATTTAATGACTTTCAGGACTTGTTTTGAAAAAAAACTGAACTTAATAGAAGATTTGACATATAAGAGCCAAGAGAAATATAAGGTACATACAAAAGACTAATTACAAGGGACTCATTAAGGACAGATTTTTTACTTTTTATGTATGTAAAATGTTAAACATGTCTAAAATTGTTATTAGTAATTGGATAAGAAAAATTGAGGTAGATCTGAATATGATATGAATTTAAAACGTAAAATCATTAAGGAACAGCTAAAAAAAGTAATTATTTTATACAAATGAGGCTCAAAAGTAAGAACCAATATGGAGGAATTAGATGGGGGAGGAAGGTGTTACTTCTGGAAACCTACTTTCATTGGGAATGAGTTCAAGAGGGAACTACACACACACACACACACATACACACACACATACATATACATATATTATATATATATATATATATAAAAGAGTATAAAAGTTTTCTAAATTCAAAGGTAAATAAAATACTAAGGGATTAGGGAGGAGGGAGAGGATAAGAGAAGGATCCCTAGAGGGGAGGAGGAGGTAATAGGCTACAGGGGGACACAGAATGGAGTTTAGATTCATGGTCGTCGAAGGAAAAGGGAGGGATCCTTGTTAGGATAAGTGAGAGATCTTTAGAGGGAAGGGTGAGGGAATATGTCAAAGGAAGCATAGAAGGATATTTAGATTTTAGGGAATGAATCCATGTAAGCGGGTTAGGTTAAGTAACAGTAGGGCAAGGTAGAGAGTAGAAGGAAAGTAAAGGAATTAGGGGGGATAGAAAATAAGAGATATGCAAAAACATAAAAACAAAGATCAGAAGTAGAATTTGTTAAGGAAGCATATGTCTATATATGTACATATATATGCATGTATGTAAGTATATATACATGTATATAAGTATATGTGTATCTCTATATCCAAGTCTATCTATAAATATATTCATGCTTAATTGTGACTTGGGTAGAGAGCAAGGGGGAAAAAGAACAAAGTAAAAAATGCCCAGAACAGAACAAAAAAAACTAACAAGGAGTTAAAGAAAAGATGGACAATTCTCAAGGAAATGTGTAGGACTTATTATATAGGCTTTCTTGCAGCAAAAATGTATTGCTGTATATTTGGAATACTCTCTTATGTTCTGATGTTCATGTGACATGCTTTTTTTTCTTTTTTATTATGTACTTAAGTATCAATATTTAAGTTTACAATGTTTCTTTTTCTTATTGTGTCTTTAAGTTTCAGTAATTTTAAAAAAGAGAGAGAACTGTGGACTCAACATTCAAGTGAAATCATTATGATTAACTCCACTCAACATGATATTTCTTCTATTTAGGATATTTCCATTTCAGTACGTAATAAATGCTTCACTTTTTCCATCTATCAGGCCAAACCATCTCCAGAAATGATTCACATTGTTGCCTGGTCATCTCCTCAAGAGCATCCTTGATACCACACCCCACCACACCTACTCACTTGACAATTCTGGAACCATAATCAAAACAGTACTGCTCCTACTACTGAACAGTGTGTCATTTCCTCTCCTGAAGCTCTATTCACCATCATTATTTAATATATGTTACAATAATTAGTATATTGTAAGCCTGTGAGGTGGTTTGATGTCTCCAAAAGTGTTTGTAGTTCCCTCCTTTTTCAGTTTTGGGGAATTTGTTATATATGAAAAGTAATTACTTTAATAACAATTTTTCCAACTCCCCAATTAGGAAAATTCCTAACATTCCTAACATAATGTCAGGGTCATCATCTCTGCACCTAAGTTGACATGACTCTGAAAACTTGGCCCTCTGGTTACTTCTGCCTTTGGTTATTCTGTTTTATTCTTTGGTGTAGTGTTAGAGGTAGCTCAGATCATGTGAGTTTCAAAAAGTCTGAAGAGCAAGTTGCCAGAGATTTGGAGACTGGAATCTCAACTAGTGTCTGTAGATAGCCAATACTACTCCAACAGTACAGCCTTAGGAAATGGTTAGAACCCAATCTAGCATTCCCCATTCCAACTCTCCCTTCTCTCTTTCCCCAATATATCCATCTTTCTCATCGTTCATATTTTTTTAAGTCATGGCAACAAAATTATCTCATACTCCTGACCTCTGTCTAAGTAGACTCCTTCTAACTCTCTTAGTGAAGGAGTTACATGGATCACTTACCTATATAAGAATGCAAATTGCTTCACTGAGTGCCTTAAGATAATTCTTTTAGCTATGCATTTTTATGCTTCTCTCGAGTTTTGTAGAATCAAGAATTATTATAAAAATTGTGTGGTAAATAATTTTTAAAGTAATGATCACAAATTAGTAAGAAAGGTAATTATTATACAATAGCACAAAGTGTCAGCTACAAGGACTAACAGGAATTCAGATTTAATTGAGAGAAATGTTGGATTGAAAACTAGGAATGTGAAAGTTCCACTGGAATTTGCCTTGATAGGACAAGACATAGAAGACAATGTCCAATCCTGGCTTCCACACCTTAGGAAAATATTGAAAATCTGGAGACCATCCAAAGGAGAATAACCAAGAATGTAGTCAGGCAGCAAGGATTTCAAATGTTGATTATAGGCCAAACACTTTGCATAAAGAAAACAATCCCTGCCATCCAGGAGCTCACATTCTATTGGGAGAGACACCAGTTCCATACAAATTATAGACAGAGGAGATGGAAAAGAATCTTAGAGAAGAAGCTACTATGAGCTGGAGAGGCCAGGAAAAGTTTCTCATGGAAAGTGGGTTTTGAACTGTCTTAAGAAAAACCCAAGGAACTAAGTGTCAAAAGAGGGAGAACAAAGCAGTTCAGGTATGTGAGAGAGCTAATGGAAAGATACAAAAGATAGACTGTCATGTGTGGGGAAAGGCATAGATAGTCCAGTGTGGCTAAATTGTATAATGCATGGACAGAAAGTAAAGTAAAAGACTGGAATAATTTGTATTACTTTCTTTTGTTTTTACCTGATCTAAATTTCTTTCAGGACCTTTCTCTCCTCACCACTAATGAAAGATTTTCTCATAGTACGAAGCATGCTTTTGTGAGGGCAAATGGCTCAAGGATGTCATTGATATATAGAAAGTCCCCATACATACCAAAATGTTTTTGTGGCAGTTTTGTGGTTGCAAAGAACTGTAAACAAAATATTCTCACTGATTAAGAAATAGCCAAAGAAATTGTGACAAAGGTAATAAAAATTATTTACTGTAAGAACAATAAATATGATGAATATAGAGAAGCATAGAAATTATTTACATGACAATGCATAGTGAAGCAAGAAGAGGCAAGAGAACAATACATCAAATGACTATAACAATGTAACTCCAAAGAACAACTACCACAAATCAACTGAATGAAAGTGCTGCAAGATTAGCAAAAAAAAAAAAATCATAGACACAAAGAACAATGAGAATACACCTCTCCTTACTCCTTTGCAAAGATTGGAAGTCCATATCTGTGGAACATTGGGTGTATTTTCAAAACATTTTTGGGAAACATTTAAGCTCATCAATTTAACCCATTAAAAACCCATAAAAACCCATTAACATACGTGTATATATGTATGTATATATACACATATATGTCCATATATATACATATATACATGTAAAGTATATATAGTAAAGTAAATGAGTTACATGGATCACTTACCTATATAAGAATGCAAATTGCAATGCAAATATATATCTTTTCAAAAGCCCATTTATTGGTAGCACACAATAATAATCATTACATTGGTTAAAAATGGTTTCCTTATAGCCAAAATAATGATTTTTGTCCTTTTGTCCTCCAGACCTAGTATAGTACCAGGTACCTATTATGAACTTATTAAATACTTGCTACATTTAGTGAAATTCATGGGAAAAAATGTTTCCTACTTATCAGTTTCCTCATGGCCCATTTTACTTCATTGTTCCTTAGACTATAGATCAGGGGGTTCAACATGGGGATCATTACAGTGTAGAAAACAGAAACCACTTTATTCTCATCTGTTGAGTAGCTAGATTTAGGCATCATATAAATGAATGCAAGGGTCCCATAGAACAGAGTGACAGCTGTGAGGTGAGAGGTGCAAGTTGAGAAAGCTTTGGATCTTCCCTCTGTGGAGTTTATCTTCAGGACAGAGAAGAGGATGTATACATAAGAGATTATGATAATTAACACAGTGACCACAATTACCGATCCAGCAGAGGCAGCAGGGAGGATTTCAGCAAGATCATCTTCCTGGCTGGAAAGCTTCAAAAGTGGTGAATAATCACAGAAAAAGTGATTGATTTTATTGGGTCCACAGAAGGAGTGGTTCAATAAGCAACCAGTGAAGATCCAAGCATTTGCACAGCCACCTAGGTAAGAGGTGATGAGTAACAGAGCGCAGACTCCAGTAGACATATTGGCGGAATACAGCAAAGGGTTACAAATGGCCACATACCGATCATAGGCCATCACAGCCAGCAGGAAGCACTCAGTGGAACCAAAAGTGGCTGCAAAATAAAATTGGGCCACACAGCCTCCCAGAGAGATTGAGGTTTTATCTGCCAGGAAGTTGATGAGCATGAGAGGTGCGACAGATGAGGAAAATCCAAGATCCACAAAAGCCAAGTTGCTGAGGAAAAGATACATTGGAGTCTGAAGTTGGGAGCTTATTCTGATCAGTATGATTATGCTAAGATTACCAACTAAGGTGACTACATAGACTCCTAGGAATATCACAAAGAGGATGACACGAAGGGTTTGATCATCTGTTAATCCCAAAATAATAAATTCAGTCACAGCAGTACAGTTATTCCCAGGCATCTGTCTTGGAAAGAGAACCTGTTAGACAGAAAAACAGAGAATTTTGAAAGCATAAAGGACTAACATTTGGATATGTCTACTGATGTATTAAGGAAACATTCACTGACCACCTCCTATATGTCCATCCCACTAATTTACTCCAATTCTTTGTTCCTATGAACCATGTGAGGGTGCCAATAAACAAAGAAGAGATTAAAAAAAATTGCTTCACCAAATTTTTCCCCATAGACCAATAATATTATATGATTGGACAATTTTACCATTGTAACAGTGTGAAAAAGCTTATATGACAAAAAAGCTTAGTTTACTTCTACCATAGGAGCCTTTCTTAAATATATGCAGAGATCACATCCAAATGTATAAATGATGTTCTGCCAAGTAACCACTATTGCTAATCCCTTCCAGAGAAATAGAGTCTGCTTTTTGATCTCTGATCTCTCAAAGGACCACTTCCCACAAATAAAGATGTTATCCATTTCATCATAATTGACTATAAGGAAAGTCCAGGTTTCTAAGATGACCCTTGTGCTATAAAATCATAAAACAGAAGGTTTTGGGAATCTAGATTCTA
Source organism: Bettongia penicillata ogilbyi (assembly GCA_023548195.1). Lineage (NCBI taxonomy): Eukaryota > Metazoa > Chordata > Mammalia > Diprotodontia > Potoroidae > Bettongia > Bettongia penicillata. The sequence goes on along the minus strand of JAJHZJ010000177.1, from coordinate 818,932 downwards.
AGTCTTCTCATATTTTGCTCCTAGAATATGGTATTGCTGCAAAGGGCAGTCATTTGGATTGATATTGTTCCCTGAAGGAAAGTAGGATATTTCTTATGGAAACTGTGCTTTTTCTAGGCAAAATAATGGAAAGCACTTGTCCAACCTGCTGTAATCAGATGCTGTTTACATATTGCTACCTTCAATAATTGAAGGAATGGCTAAGCAAACTGTTATTTAGGAAAGTAGTATCTATTTACTATGATGAATTTGACTGGTTTAGCATAATATGGAAATATTTTTATTAGCTCATACAAAATGAACTAAGGAAATAACTAGGAGATCAATTGATGTGATGAACTCAATAGCCATGTGAAAGGAAATAACTTTGAAAGATCTCAGAAAACAGACCAAAGTAATGACAAATCATGTCTTTGAAAACCTTATGAGGAATTATGACCTACATCTTCGCAGAGAAGTGACAGACTGGATAAACAGAATGAGACATGCCTTATAAAATATGGCTGATTTGTTGATCTGTTTTCTTTGACTGTAAATATCTGTTACAACAAAAAGGGAGAGAATTAGATTACTAGTAAGTTATGGAAAGGGAAGGATGAAGAACAGTGACTAAACAATTTTAAAATTCACAAAAGAAAATGGAAGTACTGATGAAGACACAAATTAAGAAAGTTGCCATCCTGTTAAATTATGTGTATGTATGTGTATATATATATATGCATATATATGTATATATTTCTCCTCTTCAAAAAACTATCTTTAAACACTTGCATTTGTTGATACTTAAGTTCAAAAAAAAGAAATTTTCTTAACTATTACTTTTCCTGAAATATTTTTCCCAATTCTAAATTCGTTTTTTTCTCTTCTAAGCTCAGTAAGAAAGAATATAAGTTAGTTGGATACTATTCAGTATTACACAATATATGTCTATGGTTAATTCTTCTTGACTCTAAGGGAAAATAATGATCTAATCAGCAGCAGTTGCTGTTTCTAGAACTCTAGGCCCACAGATTGTGGGGGGATCAAGCAGATGACAGTACACCCCACACCTCCCACTGGAAGCAGAGAACTACTTTCACAAAGACCTCAAAAGTAAAGTAATGGGCTGGGAAAAGGAGCAAAAACCAGAGGGGGAGGGAATCAGACTATATCATCTTACTTTGGTGACAAGGAAGATCAAAATGTACAATGAGAAGGAGACAACAAAAATCAAAGTTCCTACCTCCAAAGCCTCCAAGAAAAAGAGAAATTGGTGTTGGGCCATGAAGGAGCTCAAAAAGGATTTTGAAAATCAAGTAAGAGAAGTAGAAGAAAATTAGAAAGAGAAATGAGAGTGATGCAAGAAAATCATGAAAAACTTGTCAACTAATTGCTTAAGGAGGCCCAACAAATTCTGAAGAAAATAGCACTTTAAAAAATAGACTAAACCAAATGGCAAAAAAGGTCCAAAAAATCAATGAGGAGAAGAATCCCTTAAAAGCAGAATTGACCAAATAGAAAAGGAGGTCCAAAGGCTCACTAAAGAAAATAATACCTTAGAAATTAGAATGGAGCAGATGAAAGCTAATGACTCTATAAAAATCAAAAAATTAGAAAGCAAACCAAAATAATAGGAAAATTAGAAGATAATGTGAAATATCTCATTGGAAAAATGTGACCTGGAAAATAGATCCAGGAGAGACAATTTAAAAATTATTGGTCTACCTGAAAGACATGATCATAAAAGGAGCCTAGACATCATCTTTCAAGAAATTATCAAGGAAAACTGCCCTGATATTCTAGAAACCCTAGAAAATTCTAGGGTAGAAAAGATATTGAAAGAGTCCTCCAATCACCTCTTGAAAGAGATCACAAAGGAAAACTAGGAATATTGTAGCCAAATTCTAGAGTTCCCATGTTAAGGAGAAAATATTGCAAGCAGCCAGAAAGAAACAATTCGAGTAATGTGGAAACACAATCAGGATAACACAAGATCTATCAGCTTCTACATTAAAGGATCATAGGTCTTGGAATATGATATTCCAGAGATGAAAGGAGCTAAGATTAAAATCAAGAATCACCTACCCATAAAAACTGAGTGCAATACTTCAGGGGGAAAATGGTCATTCAATGAAATAGAAGACTTTCAGTAATTGATAATTTCTTGAAAGATGATATCTAGGCTCCTTTTATGATCATGGCTTTCAGGTAGTCCAATAATTTTTAAATTGTCTCTCTTAGATCTATTTTCCAGGTCACATTTTTCCAATGAGATATTTCACATTGTCTTCTAATTTTTCCATTCTTTTGGATTTGTTTTACAATTTTTTTAGTTTTATAGAGTCATTAGCTTCCATCTGCTCCATTCTAGTTTCTAAGGTATTATTTTCTTCAGTGAGCTTTTGGACCTCCTTTTCCATTTGGCTAATTCTGCTGTTTAAGGTATTCTTCCCCTCACTGATTTTTTTGGACCTCATTTGCAATTTGGGTTAGTCTGTTTTTTAAAGTGTTATTTTCTTGATGAAAAGATCAGAGCTGAATAGAAAATCTGACTTTCAAAAGCAAGAATAAAGAGAAGCATGAAAATGTAAAAAAAGATTCTGGGGAAATGGAGGAGTAGGTTACAAAATTCCAAGCTCTCAATATTCTCCCCCACAAAAGAGTTAAAATATTATTTTAAAGCAAACAAAGTGTGGGTAGAGATAAATAAGAATAGGGACACAATCAGGGTGCTCCTGGGACAATTTAAGAAGATTGGAAGAAAAATCCCAGGACAAGTTTTGATGCCTGTGAAGAATAAACTTTTCCAGGTTAGGTTCCATTTTAACAAGTCACAAGCAGTTTAAATAACAGGTGACAAGCCCTGGGGTTAGTTGCTTTGTGAGGCTGCCCCAGCCCCAGCCACAGGAGCTTTTATCTCCAGAATAGTGAAGTGAGTTGGGTGATTGAGCCTGGGAAGAATGCAGGAACCCCTGCTGATAAGTTATGCCAGACCCAGTTGTCCTACAAAAAGTGGTGACAGGGAAGAAGGATCCATAATAAGCTCAGTTTGTGCACAAGCAGTAGGGCAGAAAGTCCCAGGTTCAGGCATTTATAGGTTTGGCTTTGGTTCCAGGCTGAACTGAAGATCTGGAGCAAAAGGCACCATTTCCCAAACCCCAAGACAAGAGGTTATTACAAAAATTAAACTATAACCTCAAAAAAAGCACAAGAAAGGAGTAAGAATCCAACCATAGAAAGCTAGTATGGGAATAGAGATGACCAGTGTTGGTCTTCAGAGGAGGGTATTTCAATAAAGAAAGCCCTCAAAGAGTAACATCAAATGGTTACCTGCCCAACAGGAATAACTAGAAGATCTTTTAAAATGATAGAGGAGGAAAAACTTTTAAAAAAGTAAGAATAATCCAAGACAAACAAGAAGGTAATGAAAGGAAAGTCAAACCAATTAGAAAAAGAGACCTAAAGTCTTAAGGAAGAAAATGACACCTTAAAAATTAGAATTAGGTAAAGTGAAGGCAGTGAAAGTATAAGAGATCAAGAAATAATTAACCAAAATATAAATAATGAAATAACAGAAGACAAAGTGAAAAATCTTATAAGAAAAAACACCTTATAAGATTTGGAGAATAGATCAAGAAAATATAAAAATAATCAGATTCACTGAAAGTTATGATCAAAAAGACAATCTTAATACAATAATACAAAAAATAAAGAAAATTGCCCTGAAGCATTAGAACAAGGGTGTAAAATAGAAATAGAAAAAATCCACCAATCACCACTTAAAAGAGATTCTATTTGGAAAACTCATAGGAGTATCATCATCAAATTCCAAAACCCCCAGCTCAAGGATAAAATGTTAAAAGCATCAAGATTAAAACAATTTGAAAATGGTGGTGACCCACAAGACCTAGCAGCAAAGACATTAAAAGACTGCAGTCGTGGAATATAATACATCAAAAAGCAAAAGAATTGGGGCCTCAGCCAAAAATATAGTACCCTGAAAGGTTAAGAATTATCCTGAATAGGAAAAAATGGACATTTGATAAACCCTCAGACTTTCAAGACTTTGTTTTAAAAAATCTTGAATTTAATAGAAGATTTGACATAGAAGAACCAGACATACAAGATTTGATGTACAAGAACCTATATACAAGAACTATATATATATATATATATATATATATATATATGTGTGTGTGTGTGTGTGTGTGTGTGTGTGTGTGTGTACATATACACATATATAATGTATGACTAAGATTCTTATTTATTAATAATTATTATTAATTGGATAACTCATAAGAAAGATTGGAGTAAACCTGTGTGTGATATGAATTTTAAAAAACCACTTAGGAACTGTTAAATAGAGTAATTATTTTATACAAATGAGGTGTAAGAGGAAAAAGCAATAGGAATTAGACGGGAGAGAAGAACTGGTAGTTCAGGTAGCTTACTTTCATAGGGAATGGGTTTAGGAGTGAACAACACATATACTTTTAGAAGAGTGTAAAAGTCTTCTAAATTCAGAAGAAACAAAATGGCAGGGACCTAGGGAGGGGGAGAAGTCAAGGGAGGGATCTTTGGATGGTGGAGAGGGAATAGATAAAAGGGGGGTATAGAAGGGTGTTTAGATTTATGGGAATGGGAGGATAGGGGTGGGATCCTTGGAGCGGGGTAAGCAAGTAATAGGAGGGTAAGATGGTGAGTAGAAGCAAAACGGAGCACACAGGAGGGATGGGAAACAAAACATGCAAAAGATAAAAACAAAGGTTAGGAGTAGAATATGTTTGTAAAAGTATATGCTTATATATGTATTTGTATCTCTATAGCTATAGAAAAATATTTCTAAATTTTATTGTAGCTTTCTTACGGAGAGAGAGAAAAAAGAACAAAATAAAAAATGCACAGCAGAGAACAAAAAACTCACAAGGAAGCAAAGAAAAGATGGACAATTCTCAATGCAACAAATATTATTGATCATACAGGTTTTCTTGAAATGAAAATTTATCGTTACATATTTTGAATCCTCTCATGTTCTGCTATGCACATGACATGCTTTTTTTTCTTTTTAACTTTGTAGTTAAGTTCAAATATTTAAGTTCAGGATATGTTTTTGTTTCTTTTCTCTATTCTCTATTTATGTTCTGATATTTCAGTCTGAAATAAAATAAAATATTTTTAAAAAGAAAAGGTAAACAGGAAAGAATAATCATAAGGTATTTACTAAAGCTGAACTGTTTACAGGGTCACACAACTGGAAAGATAGTATTTGCAACCCTTGAGAGTTTTCTCAGTATTGGAGTAGTTGGAGGGATTATATATATAGAAGGTTAAAGATGAGTTGAATATGAAGGGATGATATCTAAGAAAATAAAATTAAGAGGTGAGAGAGGAATATATTTGGAGAAGGAGAAGGGGTGAAATACAATGGGATAAATTATCTCTCACGTAAAAAGAGGCAAGAAAAAGATTTTACAGAGAAGGGAAAGAGGCAGAAGGTGAGAGGGGGAACATCAACCTCACTCTCATCAGATTTAGCTTAACGACGGAATAAATGCACACTCAATTGGATATAAAAATCTATTTTATCCTATAGAAAAGTGAGGGAAGGGAGGGAAAGGGATAAGTGGGAGGGGAGAATAAGAGAAGGAAGAGCACATGGGAAGAGGGAGTAATTAGAAGTAAATACTTTTGAGGAGGGACAGGGTCAAAAGAGAGAATAGAATAAATACTGTGCAGGACAGGATGGGGAGAAATATAGTTAGTCTTTCCTAATATGACTGTTACGAAAGTGTTTTGCATGACTACACCTATGCAACTTATACCAAATTGCTTGCCTTCTCAATGGGTGTGGATGGGGAGGGAGGAAAGAAGAGATGTTGGAACTCAAAACTTTTAAAAATGAATGTTAAAAATTGTTTTTATACACAATGGAAAATAAGACATACGGTAATTAGGTATAGAAATATATCTTGCCCTACAAGAAAATAGAGAAGGAGATTAGAGAAGAGGGGGTGTGTGATAGAAGGGAGGGCAGATTGGGGAGAGAGGCAATCAGAATGAATGCTGTTTGGGGTGGGGGAGGGTAGAGATGGGAAGAAAATTTGGAACTCAAAATCTTGAGGAAATGAATGTTGAAAACTAAAAATAAATAGATTAATTAATTAGAAAAAAAGAATCCTCTAATCCCATAATATAATGCTGATTCAGTTTCTCAACACCTTCTACATCATCATTCCCTCCTAAGAAAGACTTTACATGCTATTTCTAACAAAAGAAATTCTTTCCCTGTGGGCTCTATTTTTTTCCTATTTTTCAATTCAAAACTCAAGATTATCCTTTGTTTTCTTTGCTCTCATCTCTGAAAAAGATAGCCCTTTTTATCATGGCCAACACCTGTATTTGTTTCTCTGATCCCATGCTTTCTTGCCATCCTGAAACTTTCCCCAATAAAAAAAACTCCCTTTCAATCACAATCTCCTTATCAAAATTCTACTTTTCTGGCTACAAATAGGCTTAGATCTGTTCCATCTTATAAAACCTTCATTTTATTTTACCCTGACATCCTTGCAATTTATCATACTGCATCTTTTTACCTTTCCCAGCCAAGCTCTTGGGGGAAAGGAGAGGAGCAGGCTGCCCATGTTGAGCCTAGTTTCTCTCCTTCCACTTATTAACTTACTATAATCTGTTATTTGACTCCATCACTCCACTGGAACTATTCTCTCCAAAGTTAGCAATAATTTCTTAATTGTATTTGTATAGTCTTCATTTAAATTCCTTGCAAATTGGGATTGTTTTAGTTTTTATCCTGGGCATCTAGTAAAATGACTGAAAAATAATTGGTTCTTAATCAGTGTTTGTTAATCATCTTAATCAGATGATTGATTTTCTGGCCTCTATACAGAATGTGACATAGTGGATCATTCACTCTTCTTGGATAATTTCTCTTCACAAGTTTTCATGACACTGCTCTCTCCTGGCGTTAGTATTCCTCCTATTTGTCTGACTTTACTTCTCAATCTCTCTTGTCAGATCATGATCCCTGTGCTGTCTACTGACCTTGTGATCCAAGGCTCTGTCACTGACCCTTTCTTTCTATACGTTTAGTAATTTTTCAATTTTGTTTGACTCTTTGTGACTCTCATTTGGGGTTTCCTTGGTGAAGATAGTGGAGTGGTTTGCATTTCCTTCTCCAGTTCTATTTACAGATGATGAAACTAAGGCAAATAGGATTAAGTGACTTGCCCAGGGTCACACAGCTACTAAGTGTCTCAGATCAGATTTGAACTCAGAAAGATGAGTCCTGCTGACTCTGGGACTTGCACTCTATCCACTGTACCACCTAACTGCCCTTTTTCTTTTTCTGCACCAATTGAATGAGCTCATTAGCTTCCATGAATCTCATTAATATCTTCATTTAGATGATTTCAAAGTCTATACACGTCGCATTGAACTCTAATCTACACATCATCAACTGTTGGGCATTTTCATCTGGATGTCCTAAAGACATTTCAAATTCAACATTTCCAAAAGAGAATTTGTCTTATCCCAGCCCTTCAACCAAAAACCACTTATCTCAATAGTTCTTTATTTCTGTTGAAAGTCCCATCATTCTTCCCAGCATCCTATTTTGTAATCCTGGGGTTGATTTCTAATCTTCTCTACATATTTATCTATCAACCCAGTAAATTCTCCAATTTTTCCACTTCTACATCTGCAAAATATGTCCTATTTCCTCATATGTCTCTTCACACAACCACCATTCAAATCCGTACCTCTTCTGACTTGGACCATTACAAAAGCCCCTTAATTAGATGTGCAGTCTCTCCTCCCTCTGAATTATCTTTAAAAATCTACAAAAATGATTGCCTAAAGCACATGGCTGACCATGACTTGCCTACTCACACCTGGGTAAGATTTCTTATTGCCTTGAGGACGAGATAACAATTCCTCAGCTTAAGGACTATTTTCCTTTTTTTTTCTTTTATCATCATTGGCTAGGACAAGACTCTGCACATAGTGGCACAACAAAATGAACTGGAGAAGGAAATGGCAAGATGAACTGAAGGCAACCATTCATATTTAAAAACATCATCTCATTTCTATTGGTAACATAATCCTACTAATCACATAATAGGAATCTAATAACTCAATATCACAAATTTCATAAATTTCTTTCCTCCCATAATTTTTTTATAGAAATATATTGTGATCTTCATTTTTGTAGGATCACAGAGGTTCATTTTCCCATGATAACAGACAGAGCTAGTAAGAATTGGATCTGAGACTCAAACCCAGCTATCCTGATATGAAGTCCAATTTCCTCACTACTACAACAAATAAATATATTAGTGAAATTTCTCTCCCCAAAGCCTCAATTGAGAAGGGGGAGAAGTAATAAATGAAATAAATGCACCTGTGCACTGACAGAGATCTTCACCTAATGTGTCCTTACCTAACCATGTTCTATCAGGCTCTTAAATTTTGTAATAATGCTTTGGGATATATAATTTGACCTGTGGTAGATCGCGATTTACTTACTAAAATGCTATAATAATGCTCCATGCATGTAGCTCACTCCCGAATTTCTCATTTAATATAGAACTACAGAGTATTTGAAACATAAAGACCCAAATAAGGAATGCACCTTGTTCTTAAAAAAATTTTTAAAGAAATGTATTAAAGCCCTATGTAAAACTGAAATCAATATAAAATATGGCATAGCAAGAGAAATAGCCAGGCCAGTCTAAAATGAACTACAAATCAAAAATCAGATCTAAGTATTTTTATAGCAAAACCAAGAATGGCAATGGTACCTACTGATGCAAGAAGATGACTTTAGGTCCCAAGCAATTATCTTTGCATGGCAGCACCATATTTATTTTGGGTCTTGTAGCATTTGGGATATGACCCCTTGAGCACCTTAACACCAAATGCAATCTACATCATTAAAATGCCATTTGAAATCCATAGGGATTAAGAAAATTACAAAGATACAAATGAGTTGCCCAAGGATTTCTCTCAATTCTCATGGGCCTCAATTTATTTTTATCTTTGTCTCTGTTTGTCCAGGATTTTTTTAAAATGAAAAACAAAATTGAATAGCAACACAATCAAACTGGTTAATATGATCTGTCATGGAAGTCCTCCAAAATTGTTCCGAAATCAATATGTGGCAATTGTTGTGACAATATTCTCTAGGTATGAAAATTGGTCCTCCTCACACCACCGGACACATTTGAGCTTAGGTTTTAAGCCATAATGACCAAATACTTACATATATGAGACTGATAAACCATCTATGAAACTTAGCTTCAAAGAAATTCTAGTCCTAGAATAAAGGGATTGTTCATAGTGAGGAGAAATATCCAAATGTGAAGGCACTATTTACAATGTTTTCAAGGCTCCTGATAAAATTTCCCTAGTATGTAAAAGCATTTATGATGCCTGCCACAGAGCTTTTCCATAGGACAGTTGAAATATTCACTTAATCAAATGTTGGTTAGGTGATAAGAATTATTCACTTGGCTAGGAGATAAAGATTATTCACTCCCGGGTCATGCAAGGGGGCAAGAGGCTTCAGAGTTGGATAAGATGGTTCGTTCTTGTGCCTCTGAGTTTAAAACAGAGATTCTTGGACATCCTTCCTTTCAAAAATTTTCACTTGTACTAGCCTGCTATGAGCTTGTGATTTTAGATGTCATCACTTTATTTTTATTTTGTTTTCAGTGTATTGAATGGTCTTTGATTTGAGTGAATTTTGGGGAGGGAAAATCAAGAAGTAGAGCAAGATGAAAGATTCAAAGGGTGGAGACTCTTGAGCCAGACAAGTTATGAGTTATTGGAAATCTATACCGGTAAACAGGAATCCATGAAGTTATTAGGGAAATCTAAAGGCTGAGAAGCTCCAGGAAATGAGAATACAAACTATACATTTTCTGAAAAAGCAAGGTGGATTCTCAGTCCTGGGACTTTCTCTCTGGGGACTTTCACACACATTCACTTGAGTGATATAACATGCTCAGGCATAGCATTGAAAGGTATTACAGTCTTAGCTATTAATGAAACACTCTTTTATGAATAAAGCAACTATATCACAAACCCTGAACTCTTTCATTGCTTCCTCTTAAACTATATTTCCCAATATATTTTTCAGTCTTCTCACCTATGCTTATTGAAATTTCCAATTTTAAATCAGATATCCTATTGAGTTATTTGTAATATTTCTCTACTAGCTCCTTCTTTACAAAAGATCGTGATAAATAAGCTACAGTTATTTTCAAGGTGGTCTTTTAGTAAATTATGCTAATAAGTTTCATAACATGAAATGAAAAATGTCTCATTAGATGTTTCTTGTTACCTTTGGATACAAGGAAATCAATTCCCTTCTTTGCCCGTCCAAAAACAATCATACCCATCTTTCCACGTAGCTATAATTCCCTTTGTATTGTAGTTTGATTTATAACAAAAATGCATGGTATGATTTATTTTGAATTAGAACCATCTGTTGATCACTGGACAAGAATCCAGTTCCATTTAGAGTAATAACAACTAAGTTAATATTTATATAAAGGTATGTTCTTATCTTTCTGTTCCAGAGATTGGCTAGTCATGTCTCCACTTAGGGTTCTAAGGTATCCCTGAGCAGCCAAGGAGTTATTTGTATCTAATTCGATGGGATGAGGCCCCACTGCAATATGTTCCTATAATGCTAACTGATTACTACCCCAGTTCTATTTGTCCAAATAATACCAATTAGATCTTACACAGAGATATTTACTTTGAAGATATAGCAAGCGGGAAAGAACTCATATTCCCCAACCCTCTACACTCTGGAGAAGAAGCACACTCTTCCTTATAGTTCCTTGGTTGCTGGGGAGAGTAGCCACAGATATAATGTAGTTCCCACATAGCATTCACTCCCACCAAGTTCACATTCAAATGTGACATAGCAACTGGATGAGTCTGAGTCTCTAAGCTGGGTCTCTAAGGTCCTTCCTTAGAAACTGAATGCTGGACTCACTGGCCAAAAACTTGGCATGTCCTCCACTTCTGGACCTTCTCATCATTCACTCTTTTGACTTTCTCAAGTTCCCAAGGATGGACTATGCACTCTTATTTCATATGAGGAAGGAAGGGCCTGAACCCCCACTGACATGCCCTCAGGAATCAGCTAAATCTACTAAAGTACCAGCACATCCATAAAATGCACAAGCAAAGAGAATAAGGCATTTCCATTACATATCTTGATGCCTTTCAGAAGCCAGGCTACTTCAGCCTCTTCAAAATGTGGGATTGTAACTTTCTTCCCCTACCTCCACTATTTCAGATACAGAATCTAAAAATTGTATGATCCTTAGAAACATTTGCTTCCTTTGATGTCCCCCTGACACTATCATGAGTTCTGAAAGACACAGTTTTGATCTCAAGTGGCCATTCAACTGGTGATGAACCACTTAGAGCTAAATTAAGCAGGTTCTTAAAGGATAGGTATGATCCCTTGCCAGCACCATATCTGAAGCCCTTATAACATAAGAGAACTTATGAAATCTTGAATTTCACTGTTAAAACCTTTCAGCAACCAGAAACCATTCTATGAAAGAATGAGGAATCAAAATAGGATTTTATTTATGAGCTGTGGGATCAGGAAAGAGGGAAATAATAGTAATATTCTGCTCTGATTGGAGCACATTTGGAATGCTGTGTTCAATTCTGGACATGACATATTAAGAAGGATACTGACAAGCTGAAATGTGTCCAGAAGAAACTGGTTAGGCTGGTGAGAAGGAAAATCATTCCATAAGATGATGAGTTCAAGTAAATAAAAACATGCACACTGGAAGAAATAAGATTTAGAAGGAAGTTATAGCTTTCTTCAAGTAGTTAAAGAATTTTCATATGGAAAGCTTCTTCTGCTTGGCCCCAGAGAATAGAACTGGGAGAAATAATTAGAAATTTCAGAGACAGACTTTACCATGATAAGAGGAAAAGCATCTTAACAACCAGAACTGTCTAAAAAAGGAATGACTTTCCTTGAGGGGCAGTGATTTTCCTATCACTTCAAGTAGTGGAAAACATTTTTCGTACTTGTCCTTTTAAGAAAAAAACTTTTTTTAAAAAGCCAAAAAATCAACAGCAAACATAATGTCCAAAGACAAATAAGACCAAAATGATGATTGCACATGAAACTGTGAAACTAATACTTGTCATATCTGTCATTCTTCTATTCTCAAAAATTGATGTTTTTCAAAATTTCAACTTTTCAGAAGACTAAAAGCAATTGGCATTCTTACCTCAATTTTGGGGGTGATTTGGTTTTGTCAGTTGTCCTAACAAGATACCCTTGGTTCCAGGGTCTAATTCCAAACATTGAGTAGATAATTAATTTTTCTTGCCTATCCCCAAATATTTAGCAACAAGTGCTTTCTAATTGGAAAGCTCTGTAGTAAGTATTGGTGCTATACATTTACAGTATTGGTGGTTGGTTGCTGCAGTGGATGGATTGCTAGACCTGAGGGCAAGAAGACCTGAGTTTAAGTCCAGCCTCAGACATGTCTTAACAATATACCCTTGTGAAAGTTACTTACTTTCTCTCTGACTCAGTTTCTTCATATGTAAAAATGGACACAATAACAGAATATAACTCACAAGATTGTTTCTAAGAACCAAATGATCTCCTTTGTATAGTATCTGGCACACACTACAAAACAGATGCTTAATAAAAACTTGTTTTCTTCCCATTGTACCACCTAAAGGTGAAAGCAAAGGTCATCACCCAATTTGCATAGGTACCAAAGAGGTTTATTGAAAGATAAGGTATAGTTAACCTAAGAGGGATAGTGAGTATAGACAATGAGAAGGTAGCCAATACCTCCTCAAGGTAATTCCAGAAGAGGAGAAAGCTTCTTCAGGTCTCTAGTGTGCCTTACTTTATGCCTACCACTAATATGTTAATAGAAGGACCAGCCTTTGCCACAGGACAAGTCTTTGCCCACAATGCAATTTGAGACTGAATTATTCTTCTCTAAGTAGAGAATTATAGTAATTTATTACATTATTTATCATTAAAATCTTGCTTCACAGCAAGTGTCCAATGGTTAGAAGTGCTGATGGACCAGGAGGTACATAGCTGAGATTGTGAACAGTCTATGAATTCATGACTAGTCTTTCTGAAAACTCAGTCTTGGCAAACATTCAACTACCTCTGCAGTTTTAGAAACATGTTACTGTTAATTGGAAGCAAGGCCTACAATGAGCATTTTCTTATGATTAGCCTAAGGATAAAATATATTTCCTGACCATGGCATGCAACTTTTGTCTCCTGATGGGTAGCATCCATAGTACAGGTGCAAAGATACTCTGAGTATGAATTGGAAGAAGTTCCCATTATCTCATGATTGCTACAGTTTGGTTTTAGCGGTAGGGACACAGTCCAATCAGGCTTTTCTCGAAAGTTTCAAGGAGAAAAAAATTGTTAAACTTTTAGCATGTGGTTACAAAAAGTTTTGAAGAAAACTCTGAACTCATCATAGAAAAAAAATGATTATAATAAACTATACTCAATACAATGTTTCTGAATGAAATTTCCATTCAATATACAATAAGATGGGCCTGACTTTTTCCATTGTATCAGGCCAAACCAACTCTAGATATGCTTCACATTGCTGCCCAGCCACCTCCTCAAGAGCCACCACACTGCCATATATTCCCTCCACCACATCCACCCCATATGCTCACTTGCCAGGTCTGGAACAATAATCAAAACGCTATTGCCCTTGCTCCTGAAAAGTGAGCCAATTTACACTCCTGAAGCTCCACTCACCATAGCAATATAATATCCATTGCAATAATTGCCTCATTTTAGCATATGGCATAATTTGTTGGGCCCAAAGGTCCAGGTGGTTCCCTCCTTTTTAGCTTCGGGAAGTTTATTTTAGATGAAAAATTGCAAGTTTAATCATAATTTCTCTAAGTCTCCAGTTAGGAAAGTTCCTAACATTCCAAACACAGTAGCCTCATCTCTCCACCTAGATTGGCATGAATCTATGGGCACAGGGACCTGTGATTGCTTCTGTCTTTGTTGTGTCTATTCTGATTTGTTCTTAGGTGAAGGAGAGGGCTAAGATCATGTGAGTTTCAAAAGGACAGAAGAGTAAGATGCCAAAGGTTTGGGTACTGGAATCTATAAATGAGTTTGTGGGCAACCAGTTTCAGAACACCAGCAGAGCACTAGGAAGAGATCAGAACCCACTACAGCAAGGGATGGGTTTCACATGGCAGCTCCTACAAGCAAGAGAGACATGATGATCTATTGGCTACATTTGAAAGAGAACTTGGGAGAGTCAATGCTTTGTAGCAACTGCTTTAAGTTTGAGCCCACTGTTACAAGGACTGTGGTGATATACGGAAGAATTTCCTAATGATCCACAAGGATGTGTTCTAACTACTGATTGTACTATATCTTTTCAGTAAACATCCCTTTGTAAGCTTATTGATGATAATTGGTGAAATAATTTTGGAAAACTAATCATTGCATCAAAAAATGGGGAAGATATTAATTGGTATTTGAAATTTATATTGGGGAGAACACACCAGAATGGAGGAAGGGACTCAAACTAATCAAATGGGGGGAGAATTAGCATAATCCCTTAAGGAAGGGATTGGTTGCAGGAAGATTTCATTAATCTTATTCTTTGAGCCCTCACTCATCAGCGTAAGTGCAAATTGGGATAAGAATCCATGAACTTATATTAACTGCAAAATAATATAAAGGAGAATTATGAAGGAAAAAGAAAAAAGTGATTAATCCATCAGACTTCAAATTATTCTATGAAATGTTTATGATCAGATTATACTCTAAAGTGATTATTTCTGAAGTTAAGTCACACTGGGTAAAAGGTAGAAAAGGTAGAACAACAGCGCAGAATAAGCAATGAATTATTACAATCAATTTAATGATTTGAAATGAAATGAAAATTACAAAGCAATTTGAAAGGTAATAATTATCCAATAGGATATCCACATACACCAAGACATTTATAGTAGCACTTTTGTGGTAGCAAAAACTGGAAACAAAGTAGATAGATGCTCAGTGACTAAGGAATAGCTAGACAAAGTGTAGCAAAAAAACAACACATAGGATAAAAATAGAACCATGGAAGAGATTTACATGATCTAATGCACAGTGAGACAACCTAAGCCAAGAGAAACACATGCAATAAGTTGAACAATTTAAATGAAAAAGATTAAGCACCATAACATAATTCAAAGTCAGTGCTGCAAGATTATAGAAAATAATCATAGAATCAAAGAACAGCTATAAGAAGACAACTCTCCCTATTCCTGTGTGGAGGTAAGAGGTTCATGAGTGTTGAATATTTATGTGTTTTCAGATCTTTGAGATCAAAATTTAAATTCACAAAATTAACCTGTTAAAAATAAAAACATATCATTTATAAGGCCAATTGACTAACATTACTCAATGACAACCATTACAGCAATACAATACATATGCTCCTTATGGGCAAAAACACTTTTATTTTTATTCATCCCCCAAACCTAGCACAATGCTGGGCACAGATACATAATAAATACATTTGTATTGAGAAGAATTCATGAAAATAAACTTTTCCTACTCATCAGTTTTCTCAGGGCCCCTTTTACTTCATTGTTCCTTAGACTGTAAATCAGGGGGTTCAATCCGGGGATCATTACAGTGTAGAAAACAGACACCACTTTATTCTCATCTGTTGTGAAGCTGGACTTGGGCATCACATAAATGAGGGTAGTGGCACCATAGAACAGTGTCACTGCTGTGAGGTGGGAGGGGCAAGTTGAGAAAGCTTTGGATCTTCCCTCAGTGGATCTTAACTTCAGAACAGAAAAGACAATGTATGCATAAGAGATTATGATAGTTCACACTGTCATGACAACTACTGTTCCAGCAGAGGCAGCAGGAAGAATTTCTGCAAGATCATCTCGGGCTTGGGAAAGCTCCAGAAGTGGTGAATAGTCACAGAAAAAGTGATTGATCTCATTGGGCCCACAGAAGGAACGATTCAATAAGCAACCAGTAAAAGCTCAAGCATTCACACAACCACCTATGTAGGATATAAGGAGTAAGACAGTGCAGACTCTGGTTGACATGTTGGTGGAGTAGAGTAGGGAGCTACAGATGGCCACATACCGATCATAGGCCATCACAGCCAGCAAGAAGCTCTCAGTTGTCCCAAAGGTAGTTAGTTACACAATATATTTGAGCCATACAACCCCCAAAAGGAGCTAAGATTGAGTCCCAAAGGTAGTTCTTGAGCATAACAGGTGTGACAGATGAAGAAAATCCAATATCCGTAAAAGCCAAGTTGCTGAGGAAAAGATACATTGGAGTCTGAAACTTGGAGCTACTTCTGATCAATATGATGATGCTAAGATTACCGAATAATGTGACCACATAGACGCCCAGGAATATCACAAAGAGGATGATGCGAAGGGTTGGATCATCCGTTAGCCCCAAAATAATGAATTCAGTCCCAGCAGTGCAGTTATTGCCAGACATCTCTCTTGGAAAGAGTGCCTATTAGACAGAAGAAGAGAAGATTAAAATAGAACACAGAACTAAAATTTGGGTATGTTCTTTGATGTATTCAGGAAATATTCATTAATTACATGCCCATTCAGCTGTCTCACTCCCAGTACTTTGTTTTTCTGTGCCATGACAGAGTTGTTATAAGCAAGTAGAGATGAGCAAACTTGATTCCCTCCGTGTTTTCCCTGTGGCCCAACACTGTATGATCTGCCCTTTTTGCTAACATTTGCCTTTATCCTAATGTTTAAATATTGTTCTGCTAAGTGACCACCACTCTTAAACCCTTCCAAAGAAACAGGTTGCTTTTTTAACCATGGCATCTCAAAAGATCATCTTTCACAACTGAAGATATTATACATTTCATGCTAATTGACAATGAGGAAAGTCTCATTTTCCAACATGATCCTTGTGCTATAAAATCATAAAAGAAATCAAAACGAAGAGTTTAGATTTTGAATCTTTTCATTTTACTTTGCTCCTAGAACTTGGAATTATTGCAAAGGTCTATCAGTGTATGAGATACTGCACCTCTGAAAGATTGTGGGAAATTTCCCATGGAAAACTACTGTTTATGAAGGCAAAACAGTGAAAAGCACGTGCTCAACTGGCTGTAACCACATACTGTTTACATATTGCCTCCTTCAGTTGGTGAATAGAGAGAAAATTGTGTGTAGAAATGTAGTAAAATTTTATTATGTCATAAGAAGTCATGAATAATGACTACTTTCGAGTAATATGACAATACTTTTTTTAACTGACGCAGAGTGAATTCAGAACTAAAGAAATGATTTATGTGATGACCGCAAGCGAAAACAACTTTGAAAGACCTCAGAATTCAAATCAGGACAGTGATGAATCGTGTCTTCAAAGTCTGACGAGGAAATTGTATATATATCACTTCTTGGCAAAGACATATCGAATGAGACTTGCATTCAGATGTGCCCAATCTGTTTATTTGTTTTCCTTAGAGGAAAATCTGTATATATGTGTGTGTGTACATACATATCTTACAAAGAAGGACCTTCATTATGAGGGGGGAGAGGCAGCTGAGTAGTGCTAGACATGGGGGAAGGGAAAGAATAATAACAAAGTATTTGAAAAACACACCATAGAAAAGGAAAATTCAGGTGAAGACACAAACTAAAAAATAATTTTCATTCTGTTAAACTTTATATTTATATACATTTCTTATAAAAATCCAACTATATTGAAATGTTTGCTTCTTATCTTTGTTAAGTTCCAAATAAAAGAAATTATCTTAAATATTACTTCTTCCTGGAATGGTCTTACTGCTCCCAACTCTAAATTCAGTTTTCTTCTTTTCTAAGTCCAGTAAGAATGAATAAAAATACTGAAATCCTGTTCACCTCAGAGAAGAATTTGGCTCTAATATTCATTTATGGGTCTACGGTCCAACTCTTTCTCTATGTCCACAAAAAGATAGAGAGTGCTGAGTCAATTTTTCAACACCTCCTACCTCATCTTTTCCTCTTAGGAGATGATGTTATATCCTAATATTCTGACAAAGAAAGGCTATCTCTGTGGACTCCCTTTTCTATCCTGTTGCACAATTCAAACCTCCTCAATATCAAATCCTATGTTTTTGCAACAATCTCTGAAAAAAAGAAAGCCTTTCTTTTCTCGAGGGCCAACTCCTCTACTTCTTCAATTGACCCCTTCCCTCACATGTCAACCCGAAGATTTCCCCATTGAAAAGTTCCCTATAATCTTTAACATCCTACTCTATGGACTCATTCCCTTTTGCCTATAAATGGGCCCACATCTGTCCCATACTTTAAAAATCTCAATTTGATACTGACATCCTTTCATGTTATCATACTGTATCCCTTCTCTTTTCCAGTCAGCTCTCAGGAGGGAAAGTGTACCCTCAGTGAGCCCAATCCTTTCTTCCTACTCACTTATTATTTCACTGAGCTGTTGCTTCTGACTCCATCATTCCACCGTAACCATTCCCTGCAAAGCCACCAATTATTTCCTAATTCCTCATTAAATCCTCATTTAAATTCCTGTAGTGGAAGACTTGTTTCAGTCTTTGTATTTGAATCCCTAAAAGTTAGAAGGTGCTCAATAACAGCTTAATGACTGGCTTCTGTACAGTATTTGACATAGGGGACATCTTGCTCTTATTGGATGTTTTCTCCTCATGAGTGTCCATGACACTACTCTCTCTTGATACTTATATTCCACTTATTTGTGTAACCTTTCCTTCTCAGCTTCCTTTGCCAGATCATAATCTCTGTGCTGTGTCCTAACCAAACGTGTGCCCTAAGGCTCTATCATAGGCCTTCCTTTCTTTTTTTTACACCTCCTCAGTGAGCCCACTAACTTCCACAAATCCCATTAACATCTCCATTGTGGTGAGTCCCAAATTTACAGATCCTGAACTAGAACTCGTACATCACCAGTAGTTGGACATTTGCATCTGGATGTCCCAAAGGCATTTCAAACTCAACAATTGCAAAGAACTCATCTTATCCCAAACCTTCAACCTAATCCCACTTATCACTATAATTATTTCTTTCTACTCAGGGCCCCCCCATCTTTCCAGGTACCCTTGTTTGTAATCTTCTCCATCTTCCTTTCCCCAATAACTCAATTGCTGCTTCTTGCCACTTCTACATCCACAATATATATCACATCTACTCTTATGATCCCTCACACAGCCCCTTCCCTAATCAGGTGTGCATCTCCTCTCATTTAGATTTTTGCAAAAATTTTAACTGGTAGTTCAGTCTTTCCTTCTCTAAACTATCCTCTAAAAAGCTACAAAAATGTTCTTCCTAATGTATTTATCTGGCCACGCCATTTGCTTACTTAAGGCTTCCACAGATCCCTTTTTGCCTAGAGGACAAAACTACAACTTCTGAATTCAGTGTTTATACTCCTACATCACCTGAATACAAGCTCCCTCTTCAGATTTATTTCACTTTACTCTCAGACATATACTCTATCCTCTATATTCCACCTCAACTGACATGCTTTCTGTTCCCCAGTCTCAGAATTCTATCCTTACCTCTGTAAAGACCATTCCATGCCAAAAATGCCTTTTTTCATCTCTGCTTCTTAGAATCTCAAGCTTTCTTCATATATCGGCTAGTGGGTCATGATTTATAGGAAGCCTAGTTTCTAAAACTCTGTACCTCTTCAACTTATCTTGCATTTGCTTATCTGTGCAATATTTTATCCTTTCCTCTCAAATGTAAGCTCTCTGATATTAAGGATTGTTTTGCAATTTTCTAGTATCACCAGTGGCTAAGACACTGTGGACACATCAAAATACTAGATGGATTGAAGGCAAACACACACTTTTGAAAACTTCAAGTCTCATTTATATTGGTAACATAATCAAAATAATCACATGACAAGAATACCAATAACTCAATACCACAATTTAAATTTCATAAATTAACAATTCTTAGAGGAAAATATTGTTGTGCTCATTTAATAGATGAAGTAACTGAAGATCACAGGGATTCAGTCACCCATGATTTCAGACAGACCTAGTAAGAGACAGATCTTGGATTCAAACCCAGGTTCCATGATTTCTAATTCCTACTACATCGACTGATCATTATATCAATGAAATTCCTCACCCCAAGCCTCAATCTGAAAAGGGTAGAAAAAAGTAATACATGAAACAAATGCATCTATGTGTATCTTTACATAAAGTATCATTTCCTAACCATGTTCTAGCAGGCAATTACTGTTTGTAGTGATGTTCCAGGATGTGTGGTATGACCTGTGATAGATTGGGATTTACTGACTAACATGCTATAATAATACTCCATGCACATACCTCAGTTCCAGATCTCAGACTTTATATGGCACTATGAGAGTCCAGAAACATGAAGAAACAAATCAGGAATGAATCGAGAGAGAGAGGGGAAGGGGGGAAGAGAGAGGGGGGGGAGAGAGAGAGAGAGAGAGAGAGAGAGAGAGAGAGAGAGAGAGAGAGAGAAGGAGAGGAGTTAAAATCCAAGTAAAACTGAAATAAAATAAAGTCTGACATGGCAAGAATAATAGACAGACTTCCCTAAAATAAACTAAAAATCCAAAATCAGATCTAAATATTTTTATAGTAGAACCAAAAACAGCAGTAATACCTACCGATACAAGAAGATGATTATACTCCAAGGAATTATCTTTACAAGGTAGAACCATATTTATATTGTGTTTGGTAGTATTTGGGATATAAACTCCTAAGCACCTTAACTCCAAATGTAGCCTACATCATTAAAATGCCATTTGGAATCCACTGGGACTCAGAAAATTACAAACACAGAGGCAAGCTGTGTGAGTAGTTCTCAAAATTCTCAGGGGCCTTCATTTATTTTTCTTTGTCTGTGCTTATCCATGGCTTTAGAAAATGAAGCACAAGATTGGATAGCAACATAGCCAAACAAATAATCACTTTCAACCTCAGTTTCCTCATCTGTAAAATTAAAATAATCTCACCTACCTCAGAGACATTGGGAGCATCAAATGAGATATCCATAAAGTACTTTGCAAAATCTTAAAGAACTGTATAAATGTTAGTTATCATTATTATTAGTTCCCTTCTTTCTCCAACAGGTACACAGCTCAGGAAATTCCTCTTCATTTGAGGTTATTTATGAAACAAACCTAGATGCAAGAGCTACCCAAGAAATCTTCCTTCTCTGAAGAGATCATCTGTACTGACATTGTCTAAAACTGTCCCGTCAAAAAAATGTGAATGAGAGTATGTAGCTCTGATGGGTTTCTCCAGGATACTTTACTACCGCAATACATTCTACCAACACTTAGGGCTAGAAAGTTCATTCTAAAGTCTCTATTCTCTGAGTTTAGAAAAGGAAAAATGTAAGTGTAAAGCATTTTGAGATCTAGGAATTTCCTTCAAAGGTCACCTGGATAAACATATCAATCAATGGTACTCATTGGTGTTGTTATTTAGTCATGTCCAACTCTGTGACTCCATTTCTTGGCAAAGATACTGGAGTTGTTTTCCATTTCCTTCTCCAGCTCATTTTACAGATGAGGAAACTGAGGCAAATGGGATTAAGTGACTTGCCCAGTCTTGCATAGCTAGGAAGTGTCCAAGGTTAGATTTGAACTCAGGAAGATTAGTCTTCCTGATTTCAGGCCCAGCACTCTACCCACTGCACCACCAGAGATGCCCACAGGCACTTATTAAGAGTCTACTATGTGCCAGGTACTGAGTACTCAAATATAAAAAAAAAAAGTAAATAGTCACTACTTTACAGACAGCTACTTCTTATTGGGGGAAGCAAAATGTACGTATAAAGTATAAATAGGATAAAATAAAAAATGAATGCAAAATACTGAAATATACAGCTTTCCATGTGAGTCTTCTGAAAGGTAGTCATTGGTTGGTCCCAGAAATTGGAGGAGGAATATTCTTTGCAAATATCTTCTATATTATTAGGATCTACTAGGTGGGGGGGAGTAGGATATCTGGAAGGTTTGCAAGATCACTTAATCTCTTTCAGCCTCAGTTTCCTCATGTGTAAAATTAAAATAATCACACCAGCCTCAGAGAAGTTGGGAGCATCAAATGAGATAGTCATAAAGTACTTTGAAAAATCTTTAAGTACTATATAAATGTTAGTTATTGTTATTATTATTTCTTTCAATAGGCTATCTCAGGGGGTAGTTCCTCCAATCAGAATTCATCCTCTCAAAAGTATGAAACAAGCGATTCATCTTGCAGACAACCTTAGTAACTGAAGCTCATTCCCAAGGTGGCACCAAAGAGATGGATCTAAACCTGCCAATTCATCTTGGGGCTGCTGTAGTCACTGAAGCTTAATTTGGAGGCCATATGATAATAGAGTGGGAAGGGTTCCAACCCCCTCATTTTAAATTCGAGGAAACTGAACCATAGAGAAGTCAGGAAGGTATGGGCTTAAGTCCTACATCAGACATATAATGTCTATTTGCCTCTGAGCATACGTAAAGTTAAGGGAATTTGAAGATCTTCCCTGCCCCTTAATAGGCTCATGTCACCTACTTTGAACTCTGGCCCAGTCAACAGCTTGAGTCACATGGAGTCAATGGTGGGGAAAGGCTTGCTGAATGGCTGGAGCAGGAGAGAAAGTGAGGTGGATCTGAGAGAGAAGAGGAAGATCAGCTAGCTTGGGTGAGAGAGGGGCATTTTGCCTAAGGGAGCTTGTTTGTGGGAAGGCCTGACAGAGTGAAGACTTGGGGATGAAGGTACTCTTTGCACTGGTAACATGGTGAAATTGACTTTCTGGTATCTGAATAAATATTTTGGTTTCATCTTTTAGTTTATACTTTTGAATTTACCCTAGAAATACACCTGGAAATAGTGGCTGCTGTAGTTATCACATTGGTGCTACAAATGATAATGAGGATGGGATTGCAAAATATAAAATCTCTAACTGGAGACAGGAAGGCTTTAGGGAAGAAAATGGGTATCCTGGATGGGAGGATTTACCTTATGCCTCCCTGGTGAGAGAATGGGTTAAAAGTACATGACTTTGTGAAAACTGGGAACCGAGGCTACAGAAGGGAGGATCCAGAGATTTAGAAAGATGTTTGCAAGAATACCAGTATTATCAGGGAAAGAAATGGGAGGGATACGTTGAAGAGGATAGGCATTGTTAACAAGTTATTGTATTACATGTAAAAGTAGAGACAAATTACTGTAGGAAAGGGTTCTGCTGAAAAAGGAGTTTATCTGCAAGAGAAGCTTTCTATGCTATAGGGTCAGTTCAAACTTTCCTTTAGAAGTGCAAGCTAAAAAGTATCAGGTGGTAACAGAAAAGGCAGCTGTGAGTTTAACTCAGGAAAAAAAAAAGAACAAAATGAAGGTTTATGTCATCCTTGAATCTGTGGGGCCTGACTGGGGCCCAGACACTTGGGAGAGAGATACATAGGAGAAAAGTGAAACAAATGTAGATGAAGAGGCTTCTAGGAATGTGGGTGTACATCCAATACTTCTAAGGAAGCGAGAGAACTGGGGGGGCCACACAATGTCTAAAGAAGTAACTGAGGATTTTATTCAACAGGAGGTCACTGATATTTTAAGTCAATTCACTCAAAAGATGGGAGAATCATTAGTATCTTGGACGGCGAGAATCAGTGAAGAAGGGGCAGGAGGAGTATGGAGAGATAACATAGATTGTTTTAAATTCATAGGTATTAGTCAGAATCCTTTTGTACAACAAGCTTTTAGGGGTTCAATATTCGAGGCAGTAACCATGGAACTAATCAGTTAGCTGTAGCTGTTGAGGGAGCAGTAAGCAATATCCCACTGACTGTATGTGACCTAGTGGAGATAGACCCTGGTATTCACTTAGAGACTGTATGAGAAAGTTAAAGGAAGAGGTAATGAAAATGGCAATAAAGGTCAGAGACACCAAGGCTTATCATAGTACATCCCTAATAGTTTCTCATAGGAATATAATAGTGAAATCTATTCTTCCTGCTTATAAGCATCTAGTTCTGACTATCAATTGGGGAAAGAAGGTACCCTCTTTTGGAGGTGCTGGATAAGATTTCAGATTTAGGGGAATGGGGAAAAGAAAAATTTCCTCAAGAGAGAAAAGCAAATAGCCAGATTCAAAGTCTGAATGGACTAACAAGAGGAGAAATTTTTACTGTTTTATTAAAATAATGGATAGATTTTGGAAGAATAGATGATATTTTAACTGATGAACTATATAAGATGTACTGAGAAAAGGGACTTAATAATGGATGGAATAAAGCAGTAAGACCTGCCCCTACAGATCCTTCTGAGTCTTTGTTTCCAAGTTCATCACACCTGCAGGAAGAATAGAAAATTGGTCAAGCCATAGCTCAGATTAAAGAAATACACAGGAAGCATTACAGACTTCATATCAGTTTAACCACATCCAAAAGAAAAATGGATCAGCTACTATAACTAGGGCATTAATAGAGACCGGGGCAGAGGACTCTCATATAAGGAAACCCTGTACTAAGGAAAGTAGGAATTAATGCAGTTCCAGTGGGTTCATGAACTCCAGAAGTACAACTGATGCTATATTTACTCTTCTGGTTATTGTCTCCTTATCTTTTGGGCCTTTGTTTGTTTGTTTAACCTATTTGCTAGATTTGTCTCCCTCAGGATTAGTGCCCTACACTTATAGATGACTGACTGTTTAAGTTGGGTATCACCCTCTATCCAAGACTACAGTATGTGACTCCTGGACCAGGCATTGACTGAGCTTCAGATACTGGCTAAGGAATTGACCCCTTGAATGGGACCTCTTGAGGCAGGGAGAGCTCTACCTCCAATCTCAGCAGGAAGTAATTATAGAAGATGAGCTCATTGCCCCTTACTCCAAGAATTTTGGGTCCCATTCGTTTGAGGTGGGAATGATCATGTGCTTATATCCAAGCCCCCACCCTAAGATATTGTTTTATGTAATTATCTTGTGTTATCCCTATAATATTGTTATGAAGTTATGTTGATACCATTTACCCCTAAATTCCCATTGACCTATTAATGAACACAAAAGATAGTGCAACCAAATATATTACTAAGGGAATTTAAAGATCTTTCCTGCCCCTTAATAGGCCCATGTGACTTGCTTCGAGTATTGGCTCAGCCCACAGCTTGAGTCACATGGAGTCAATGGTGAGAAGAGCTTACTGAATGGGAGGCACAGGAAGGATGCAGCAAGAATAGAGAATGAGGTGGAACTGAAAGAGAGAGGAGGCAGAGAGAGGCAGAAAGGTAGCCTGGGTGGGAAGGGGGAATTTTGCCTAAGGGAGCTTGTTTGTGGAGAAGCCTGATAGAAGTAAGACTTGGGGATGACAGTCCTCCCTGCATTGGTAATATATAAAACCTTCCTTGTTACCATGGTGGAATTGGTTTTTTGGTTTCTGAATAAATATTTTGGTTTTGTCTTTGAGGAAGAGAGATCATATTTTGTGAATTTACCCTGGAAATATCCCTGCATATCCAGAGTTGTTGCTATGGATATTGCATTGGCACAATGGCATCTTAGTTAGACTCTCACTACCCACACTAAGGCCACATATTGGAAAACAGTCACAGATCTGGTTAGGTAAAGCCTTTTCCTTATCTGGGGAGTACTCTGCACACCCACTTTATCACATATCCAGATCAAATGTTATCCTACTTCATGTGGTGCATCCTTCTACCATGTCAAATTATTTTTATGGCCAGACTCATTCCTATAGCATGCTAGATATTCTTCCTACATTCATATCATCTATAAATTTGATCAGCATGGTACCTATGTCTTCATCAACGTAATTAACAAAAATTCTGAAGGCCAATGACAGGTCCCTTGGGCTCTTTAATAGAGTCTTTCCTCCATGTTGACAATGAGCCCATGAATTATTCCTCTTTGGTCCTATCAACTAAATCCAACTAAAAGTATCATCATCTATCCCAAATCTTTCTACCTTTAACAGTACCTAT
Source organism: Bettongia penicillata ogilbyi (assembly GCA_023548195.1). Classification (NCBI taxonomy): domain Eukaryota; kingdom Metazoa; phylum Chordata; class Mammalia; order Diprotodontia; family Potoroidae; genus Bettongia; species Bettongia penicillata. Next base: position 792,911 of record JAJHZJ010000177.1, on the reverse strand, counting down.
TACACAGAAAGTGCTTAATAAATGTTTGTTGACTGACCAACTGGGCTCTCTTACAAACACAGCATGAGAAATTAATATCTAAGGATACACTGACCACAGGATTCCCCTTATTTACCAGACTAGGAACAAAGGAAGAATTTTTTTAAAGTAGAAATCTATCCAGTGTACATAAATATTATAAAGATAACATGATGCAAATTATAGGTTCAGTGTAAATATCAAGAATACTTCATATAATTAAAGTAAAAAAACTTATATAGAAGATGAATGTACGGTAATATGATGGGAAATTGTGAAGGAAAGGGGGGCTACTCACATTTCCAACCCTCAAATTACGCTATAGTGGACTATTATATAAATTATCTGATATTGGAAAAAAGTAGGGTAAAAAAAGATGTTTGAAACAGACTAGATAATCAAAAATCATTTGTTAAACTATACAACAAACTAATGTTTGAATTTTTTAAGAAAAAACAGGGTCCCAAAGCAAGAAATCACCAAACAAAACCAAAAGAACGAAAAAATGGAAGAGAATGTGAAATATCTCATGGGAAAAACAACTGACCTGGAAAATAGATCCAGGAGAGACAATTTAAAGATTATGGGACTACCTGAAACTCATGATCAAAAAAAGAGCCTAGACATCATCTTCCAAGAAATTATCAAGGAAAACTGACCTGACATTCTAGAACCAGAGGGCAAAATAAGTATTGAAAGAATCCATCGATCACCACCTGAAAGAGATCCAAAAAGAGAAACTCCTAGGAACATTGTGGCCAAATTCCAGAACTCCCAGCTCAAGGAAAAAATCTTGCAAGCAGCTAGAAAGAAACAATTCCAGTACTGTGGAAATACAATCAGGATAACCCAAGATCTAGCAGCTTCTACATTAAGGGATCAAAGGGCATGGAATAGGATATTCCAGAAGGCAAAGGAACTAGGACTCAAACCAAGAATCACCTACCCAGCTAAACTGAGTATAATACTTCAAGGGAAAATATGGTCTTTCAATGAAACAGAGGACTTTCAATTATTCTTAATGAAAAGACCAGAGCTGAAAAGAAAATTTGACTTTCAAACACAAGAATGAGAAGAAGCATGAAAAAGGAAACAGCAAAGAGAAGTCTTAAGGGACTTACCAGAAGTGAACTGTTCACATTCATACAGGGAAAGACAATATTTCTAACTTTTAAAACTTTTCAGTATCTGGGTGGTTGGTGGGACCACACATACACATGTACACGCATGCACACACATACACACATGCACACACATACAGACATAGAGAGCACAGATTGAATTGAATAGGCTGGGACGATACCTTAAAAGAAACTAAGGTAAATGGTGAGAGAGAAATGTAGGGGGAGGAAAGAGAGGGAAAGGGAAGGGGGTAACTATATGTCATTTAAGAGGCAGGTAGGAGTTTTTCTTAGTGGAGGGAAAAAGAGGAGAGCTGAGAAAAAAAAAAACAAAAACAAAACAAAAAACAAGAAGTTTACCCTCATCACATATGACTAAACGAAGGAGTGAAATGCACACTTATTTTGGTATGAAAACCTATCTTACAGTATAGGAAAGTGGGGGAGAAGGAGATATTGCAAGGGGGGGGATGATGGAAGGGAGGGCAAAGGGAGGAGGGAGCAATTTGAAGTCAACACTCAGGGAGGGACAGGATCAAAAGACAGAATAGAAACAATGAGGGGAAGGACAAGATGGAGGATAATTCAGTTAGTCTTACAGAACACGACTATCAGGGAAGTCATTTGAAAACTACACAGATATGGCCTATATTGAATTGCCTGCCGTCCCAAAAGGAATGGGTGGGGAGGGAGGGATGGGGAGAATTTGGAACTCAAAGTTTTAGGAACAACTGTTTAGTATTGTTGTTGCAACTAGGAAAGAAGACATACAGTTAATAAGGAATAGAAAGTCATCTGGCCCTACAGGAGAAAAGAGAAGATGGAGACAAGAGAAGGGAGGGATGACAGAAGAGAGGGCAGATTGGAGATAGGGAAAATTAGATTGCTTGGGGTATTGGGGTGGGGGAGGGGAGAAAAGGGGGAGAAAATTTGGAACCCAAAAATTTGTGAAAATGAATGTAAAAAAATAAATAAATAAAATTAAAAGAAAAAAATAATATTTGAATTGAAAAGGACAAATCGATGTGTCATTGGGCACACAGAGAAAAAACCAGGCTAATAGGTTGCTCATCAAAATAATTACAAAAGTAGTAAGAGATCACCAGACTGTCACTGAGAAGTTCCACTTAGTAGATTCACATGAACTATATTCCAGGATGATTAAAGAATTAATGGATGTTGGTTGCTAAGCCATTATCAATGATTTGTCAAAGATCATAGAGAATGAGAGAGATGCTAAAGGACTGTAGAACTGGAAATGATATAGATTTTTCAGGTGGGAGAAAATGGAATCATCAAACTTCAAGGTGTTTAGTTCAACTTTGCTTCCTGGAAAGATTCTAGAACATTTTGTGAAATGTATGCTTAGTGAACATGAGGAAAAGGAATCACATAAAACAAAAAGTCAGCATGGTTTTATCATTAAGGCAGCTAAGTGGTGCATTAGATATACTATTTGACCTGAAGTCAGGAAGACCTGAGTTCAAATCCAGTCTCAGATACTTACTACCTATGTGACCTTGGGGAAGTCATTAAACCTCTATTTACCTCAGTTTCTTCCTCAATAAAATCAGCATAATAGCATTTACCTCCCAGGGTTACTGCAAGGATCAAAAGAAATAGTATTTGTAAAGTATCTCACATAGTAGGTGCTGTATTAATGCTATTTATTATCATTTTTAATCATCATCATCAAGAACAGGTTATATAAAGCTAACAATTCCTTTGTCTTTTATGACATTTACTAGCTCTTATGGATCAGAGGAAACCCTTGGATCAGTGGTTGTTAAGAATCACTGTCATCAATCTCCTGGGAAGTCCAGTGAAGCTTATTAACTCTTTCTCAGAACACTGTTTTCCAATAATTAAAGAAAATGCTAAGTTTCAAATAGAGATTAGTAAAAATAAAGGTTTTTTTCCATCCAACTTCATGGACCCTTGGAAATTTCTTGTTCTCAATTATTCAGTGTTTTGGGGAAAGATATAAAAACTGAGTTTCTCATGCTACTCTTATGAAGAGGTGGAAAGGTATGGGTTAGCATGAGAAGAGAATAGTTGGGTTCTGGATAATTGACTGATTAGACTCCAGAAGAAATCATTGCAGTTTAGCCAATTTTTTTTCCAGTCATTCCCCAATCATTGGACTCATGAATTATTTTTATTCTATTATGAATAATGAATGTTGCTATGAAACTTATGTACAGATAGGTCCTTTTTCCCCTTTTTAGTAACATTTTTGGGATAGAATGTACTTGTAATAGCAGGATAACTAAGCTGTTATTGAAGTTATTAATATTATTAGGGTTAAAATAAATTCTCCAGGGCTGTATTCAAGTGATTCATCCTTGGCCTTGTTCTAATCAAGATATTTCTCAACAATTTAGATACTGGAATGCTTATCAAACTTGACGACACTAACCTGAGAAGAAAAGTTAACATTTTGGATGACCCAATACTATGACCTAAAATTCAGATTCAAAAATAGATATAAATAGGTTAAAATGTTGCTATGAATCTAATCTAATAAAATTCAATGGAAATAAAAGTGAAGTTCCACATTTGGGCTTTAAAAATTATCTGAACATGGCAGAGTAGAAAGATACACATATGCTAGCTCCTATCCCACAGCCCATAAAATACCTGTAAAGAAGAACTCTCAACAAATTCTGGAGCAGCAGAAGCCACAAAACAATGGACTGGAGAAGATTTCTATCCCAGAGAGACCTGAAAGACTGACGGGAAAGGTCTGTCACACCAAAGACACAGAGCAGAGCCCAGCCCTGCCTTGGCCAAGCAGCACCAAGAGGAGCAAATCCAAGCAGGCTTCAGGGACAGAATCTCTAGCAGCAGCCCAGATCCCTCAACCCACAGGGGCCAAAGGTCAGTGAAAGGGTCTTTTCAGCTGGCCAAGAGGGGAGCAAGGTGTTCCCATAACTCAGGTCTCCCCAGGAGGCAGCAGTAGAGGCAGCAGCAGACAGGCAGTAGCCCGAATCCATTGTTGAAGGTCTCATCAGAAAGCCCCTGAGGGAAGTGAACCTTTTGTGGCAACCCTGCCCCCACCTGCGCAGCTGATCTTAATCTCACACTGAATAGCAGCCCTGCCCTCACCTAAAGCCCTGAGGCTTGGGAGCAGCTCATTTGAATCTCAGCCCCCAGTGTTGGCTTGGCGGAACTGGAGGCCAGGTGATTGTGGAGAGGAAACTCAGAAGTCAAGTAACTGACTGGGAAAATGCCCAAAAAAGAGGGAAAAATAAGACCATAGAAAATTACTTTCTTGGGGAACAGCTGCCTTCCCCCATCCTTTCAGATGAGGAATAACAAGGCATACTGTCAGAAGAAGTCAAGGCCTCTACCTCCAAAGGGAACTTAAACTGTCTCAGGCAATAGAAGACCTTAAAAAACAAGTTAGCAGCTTACTAAAGGAGAACCAAAGAAAATGCTGAGGAAAATAACAGCTTTAAAGACAGGCTAACTCAATTGGGAAAAGAAGTCCAAAAAGCCAATGAGGAGAAGGTTTTAAAAATCAGAATTACCCAAATGGAGGAGAAGGTTCAAAAGCTCACTGAACAAAATAATTCGTTGAAAGAGAGAATTGAGTTCAGGGAAATGAATGACTCTGAGTTAAACCAAGCAGTTAGTAAACAAAACCAAAAATTTGAAAAAAGAGAAGATAATGTGAAACTCATTGGAAAAACAACTGATCTGGAAAATAGATCCAGGAGAAATAATTTTAAAATTATTGGACTACCTGAAAGCCATGATCAAAAAACAGAGCCTAGACATTATATTCCATGAAATTATCAAGGAAAACTGCCCTAACATTATAGAATCAAAATAGATATTAAAATAATTCACCAATCACCTCCTGAAAGAAACCTGAACAGAGAAAATCCTAGAAATATTGTGGTCAAATTTCAGAGTTCCCAGATCAAGGAGAAAATACTGCAAGCAGCTAAAAAGAAACAATTTGAGTACTGTAGAAATACAATTAGCATAACACAGGATCTGGCAGCTTCAACATGAAAGGATCGAAGGGCTTGGAATGGGATATTTCAGAAGTCAAAGGAACTGGGATTGAAGCCAAGAATCACCTATCTAGCAAATCTGAATATAATACTTCAAGGGAAAAAATGGTCATTCAGTGATATAGATGACTTTCAAGAATTCATGTTGAGGAAAAGACCAGATCTGTATTTAAAAATTTGACTTCCCAAGACAAGAATCAAGAGAAGCATGAAAAGATAAACAGAAAAGAAAAATAGTGAAGACTCTCTAAAACTGAGCTGTTTACATTACTACATGGTAAGAAAATATTTTTAACTCTTGAATCTTTTCTAAGTATTTGGGTAGTTGGAGAGATTGTACATACACACACACACACACATACACATAGATGGATAGAGAGTACAGAGTATGTTATGTCAGAAGAGATGATATACACACAAAAAATAAAATAAAATAAAAATTAAGGGGTGAAGGAGGAAAATTCTGGGAAGAGAAAGGGAGTAATGGCATGGGGCAGGCTATAACTCATAGAAGAGATAAGAGAAATCTTATTCAATGGAGGAGATAAGGGAGAAGGGGAGAGGGGGAAAAAATATAGCTACTCTCCCTACATGTGGCTAATGGAGGGAATAGCATGCTCACTAAATTTGATATGAAGATTTTTATCACATCCCAGGAAAGTAGGAGAAGAGGCAACAAGTGGAGTGGAGGAAATGCTAGAAGGGAGGGCAAATGGGAGAAGGGAGTCACTAGAAATAAACACTTTCAAAAAGGAAAAAGGTCAATTGTAGGGGGGGAAAGTAAGGGGGAATAGGGTAGGACAGAGGGTAATATAATTAATATTACAGAACAATTATTATGGAAGTCTTTTGCAAAAGAACACATATTTAGTCTGTATTGAATTGCTTCCCTTTTCAGTGGGGCTGGGGAAGGAGGGGGGGGTGGGAGAGAAGTTGGAATTCAAAGTGTTAGAAACAAATGTTGAGAATATTTATTGAAAATAGTCAGGAAATAAGAACTATAGGGAATGGGATATGGAAATTTATCTTGCCCTGCAAGAAAAGAGAGAAGATGGGGAAAGGAGAACGGTGGGGTGTGATGGAGGGGAGGGTACATTGAGTTAAGGAGCAATCAGAATGCAAGATATTAGGAAGCAGGGGGAGGGGAGTGATGGGGAGAAAAATTGGACATGTTGCAAAGTGAGATAAAAGCAATTAGTATTGAAACAATAGACAGAATTAATTACTGAGAATAAATCAAAGACATCTTTAGTTTGGAGGAAAGAATTTCAGTCCAAATTTCCTAGAGGAAGGTAACTTCAGGTAAAATTTGGCATTAATAGAAAAGTCAAGGTTTTAATGGTAAATTTTATTTTATGATTGCCATTTAATCAGGAACTAGAACATGTATAGAAAGGCATGTTGCCTCAAAAGATGTTCCCTGGCCAAAGTGAAACTATAATCATTTGAAACTTGGGTATTGGAACTTGCCTTTAGATGTTATGGGACTATTAAATGACTGTTCTTCTGAGTCTAACTCCAGGTATGGTAGCAAGAAAGGCGATCTGAGCCTCCAACCATGATGCCAGTCAGCTGATGAGATGTTGGTATGAACTACATAAGGGGATCTCATGGGAAGGGTGGGAGAGTGGCAGTTACCTTGGGCTGAGGTGGGATTCTCCTGACTCAATTTCCCCACTGACATCTGGCAGACTTTAAGCCTGTCTGAATGTAAGTGGATAATCTAACCCTGCCTGGAGTAGACATGAAGTTGGGGAGATATTGCTTCCCTGCAATGTCCCTACTCTTGGTGGCAATTTCCTATAGTCACAAGATTTGTAAGCTTAATACCAGATCTATTTAATTATAAATTATTGGTAGGGGAACATTCGAAATTAAGTCTGAAACTAAGCTATGAGGGTTAGGACTTTAGACCAACAACAATAAGTTAGGATCCTTTAATTCTTAGTAATACTGTGGAGACAATTAGGTCAAGAGCTTGTGAAGTTAGCAACATAAATATTATTTGTGTCTCAGTTGGTTAATGTTTAAAAAAATTTCTTTTGTGGTCCATATTGTAAATGCTTTAAAAAGAAGTATTACCTGACCAAAAGTTTGAATTGCTTTATCTGTTTTAAACTGTGTTAAAAATAAATTTTAAAAATGTACATAGGAAATAAATAAAAGTTAATCTTTCAAAAAAAATTATCTTTCCAAGTACAAGATAAAAGAGGTGTGACCGAAAAGCTAAACCAAACACTCCAACTGAAAATGACCTGGTGATTTTAGTAAATTGCACAGATGAGATGAGTTGAGTGCAATGTTGGGCAAAAAAATGCTAAAGCATACTTAAGCTGCATAAGTGAGGCATAACATTCAGAAATAAGAAGATAATAGTTCTACTGTACTCTGCTTTGGTTAAGTCAGATCTTCCAAAGCACTGTGCATTGCATTCAGACACAAACTTTTGGAAATTTTAACAAACAGAAGAGCACCAAGAGGATGGCACCTATATTTGTAAAGGGCCTTGAGACCATGCTTTCTGACTTTGAAAGGTAGGGAGGCTTAAAGCTGCCTTTAAGTATCTGAAAGGAGAGTTATTTAATTTGTTCTGGTTAGTCCTACATAAAAGAACTGGAACAATTGGAAAAGTTATGCAAAAAAAAAAATTTTCATTAATATAAGGAAAAATTGCCTACCAATTAGAATTACCCAAAAGGACCAACTACTACCTTAGGACATAGTGACCTCCTTTTCTAGAGGTCTTTGGGGGAACACTGTCAGGATTGCTTGCTGTAAATGTTGGAAAGGGAATCATTTAACAGGTACAGATTGAACTAAATGGCTATTGAAGTTTCTTCAGACTCTGAGGTACTGTGACCCTACCACTATTTCATCCCCAAATTCTTCCATCTAATAGTTCCTCCTACTGACTGAGCTAAATATGATGATTCATTCCACTGGAAACTAGAGGCAGAAAGAAATTTCAAAGAGTTCATCTTTCATTTTCCTTTGGCCTACATCTTGACCTACCAAAATCTCATAAGCAAACTCATCATGGATATTAATGCATCCAATATCTCACTGGAGACTGCATTCAATTTTTCAATAATCAACTTAGCAAGTATAAGATAAAAATATATGGTAAACAATAGCACATGTAAGAAAAATCTGAGGATTTTAGTAAATTACACAGACAATGAGAGTTGGCTGAGTGACAATAGAAAAAAAAAAAAAGCAGATATAGGTTAAAGTAAAAGAAGCACACTGGATCCCAAAATGTTCCACTGCCACCTCCCTTGTACTGATTTTGTGCATACTACTTCTGAATACACATCATGGCAAGAATATGTATCATATGGGAGACAAAGCTATTACTAATGAAGGAAGTATTTGAAATATGGAGGCTTCACCACGCAAGAATATGATAACTACATCACCATTCAAACTGATGACAAAAACCTAGATTTCCTTCAGACTACCAATCACATTAAACAACATCAGATTCATTGGCTTTTATTTTCAGCACATTTAAATCACCAACTTAATTCAATAACAATGAATACATAAAAGTTTTCAAGCTCATTTATTTATTGGTACTACTCAGACCTAACTATGAGAGTAGAATGTAAGCTTTCCATGGCCAGGGCCTATTTTCTTTTTGTCATGATATCATCGATACAATGCCCTGAAAATAGGAGATACTTATCGTTGTATGGAATTTAATTTATGAAAATAAGTGTTTTATGCTTATCAATTTTTTCATGGCTCCCTTCACTTCCTTATTCCTTAGACTGTAGATCAAGGGGTTCAACATGGGAATCATTACAGTGTGGAAAACAGACACAACTTTGTTCTGATCAGTTGAATGTACTGACTCAGGCAACACATAAATGAATGCAATGGTCCCAAAGAACATTGTAACAGCAGTAAGGTGAGAGGTACATGTGGAGAAAGCTTTGGATCTCCCCTCAATGGAATGCATCTTCAGGACTGAGAAGAGGATATATACATAAGAGACAGTTATGATTAAAACTGTTATTACAATTATCGAGCCTGAGGAGACAGAAGGAAGAATTTCAAAAAGAGGAACATGAGAACAAGAAAGTTTCAGCAAGGGTTTGTAGTCGCAGAAGAAGTGATTGATTTTGTTGGGTCCACAAAAAGATAAATTCAATAAGCAACTAGTAAAGGACCAAGCATTCACACAACCACCCACGTAAGATGTGATGACCAACAGAGTGCAGACCCTGGTAGACATGTGGATGGAGTAGAGTAGGGGACTGCAGATGGCCACATACCTATCATAAGCCATCACAGCCAGCAGGAAGCACTCAGTTGTCCCAAAGGTGACTACTGAACAAAGTTGGACCACACAGCCTTGCAAGGTTATTAAGGTAATGTCCCCAAGTAAGTTCATAAGCATCACAGGTATGACAGATGAGGAAAATACAATATCCACAAAAGCCAAATGACTGAGGAAGAGGTACATTGGAGTGTGAAGTTGGGAACTCTTATGGATTAATACTATGATGCTGAGATTACCAAGTAAAATGACAATATAGACCCCTAAAAATACCACAAATAAGAAGACACGAAGGGTTGGGTCATCTGTTAACCCTAAAATAAAGAATTCTGTCACAGTAGTGTAGTTTTTGCCAATCATCTGTTCTCAAATGGTGCCTGTTAAGACAAAAGAAATGGTGATTAGAAGAAATAAGATTAGAAAAAACTTAGAAAGAAAGAAAAAACTAAAATCTGAGGATTTCTTCTTATCTATTGAATAAACATTTATTGCCAACCTAATATTTGTAAGATCCTATGCTACACACAACACAAATGCAATAGAAAGATGAATATGACACAGAAGGAGACAGCAGATACATAAATAATAACAATCATAAATAATAAACAAAAAACGTAATGTGGTAAAGGAAGTGGTTCATACAGTTATTGTGCTCTGAAAATACAGAAGGAAGTCAGGGATTCCTTCATGAAGCTGCAGGTATCTGAACTAAGTCTCAGAATCAGTAGATTTCAACAGGAAAAGATGGGGTTGGGATGCAAGAGATTATATATAACTTGATACTAGGTTGACTCAGAAAAAGCCTAGACACAATAGCACACAGTTTATATTTGAAACATTTAGCCAGTTTAATATATTGGAAGCTTTGTTAACATCATATTAAGAGCAGGTCTGATGTGCCCATATTACAAAGGTTCATGCAAAGAGAAAGGCCAAAAGGAATCCAACTGACTGAACAGCTGAGACTGCCCAAATATAGAAGTTTATTATATTGCTTTAACCATTTGCTTCATGGTGCTTATGCACAGAGCAGAACAGAGCCCAGCAAGGTCCACACCACATGGGCATGGACAGAACTGGGACAGGCTGTCAGGATGTGGAATCATGGATAGCAGCTGTGGTTCCCAGATTTCTCAACACACAAATGCCAAAGACAACTTCAATGGTCAGTGAGAAAGCTTTTTCACCTGGGTGAAAGGGGTGTGTAGTCTGGTCCCAGCTCCAGGGCAGTGAAAGCCACTGTGGCAGCAGCATTCACTTTTGGAGCCCTCAGTCTAAAGAGCTTGGGGGATCAAGTGCCTGATCTGGATCTTAGATCGGAGTGGTGACCCTGGGGTGAAGAGGAGCACTGGCTTGGTGGAGTTCGTGGTGGCTTTGGAGAAGGAATCCTACTTCAGATCCTGGGCAGAAAAGAGTGCTTGTGGTTGCTCCCAGACCACAGCACAGGACAGCAGAGGAGTAAACTCCTCTTCCTTGATTGTGCCGTTTTGAAGGAACTGAGAAGTTACGGGTCCTTAGAGCATATCCTCCACTTGACAAAGGACTCAAAAGTCAAGTAACTGGCCAGGAAAATGCCGAAAAGTGGGGGGAATATAAGACTATAGAAGTTTACTTTCTTGGTGAAAAGGTATTTTCGTCCATCCTTTCAGATGAGGAAGAACATAGCAAATCATCAGAGGAAGACATAAAAGTCAAGATTTCTACATTGAAAACCTCCAAAAAAAAATATACAATGGTCTTAGGTCACAGAAGAGGTCAGGGAGGTAGAGGAAAATTAAGGAAAAGAAATGAAAATGAGGCAAGAAAAGTATGAAAAACAAGTCAATAGCTTGCTAAAGGAGACCCAAAAAATGCTGAAGAAAATAACTCTTTCAAAAACAGACTAACCTAAGTGGCAAGCGAGGTCCCAAAAGCCAATGAGGAGAAGAAAGCTTTTAAAAGGCAGAATTAGCCAAATAGAAAAGGAGGTTCAAAAACTCACTGAAGAAAGTAGTTCTTAATTTTAAGGAAGTGATTGTAGAACACCAAAAAATAAAAATAAATAAAGAAAAAATTAAAAAAAAGAAGAAAGTAGTTCTTTAAAAATTATAATGGGGGAGGAGCCAAGATGGCAGAGTGGAAAGATTCACGTATGCTAGCTCCGAACCCACAGCTCATAAATTACCTATAAAAAGAACTCCCAAAGGGTTCTGGTGCTGTGGAAGCCACGTGGCAATGGAGTGGACGAGATTTCTGTTCTAGAGAGCCCTGAAAAACTGTCACCAAATGTCCATCGCGCACCGGACCCAGAGCAGAGCTCAGCCCTTCCCTGGCCACGGCCCCAAGAGGAGCAGATCCAAGCAGCCTTCAGAGACAGAATCTCCAGCGGCTGCGAAGGTCCCTCAAACCACAGGTGCTACAGGTCAGTGAGAGAGACTTCTGGGCTGGCCGAGAGGGGAGCGGGGTGCCTCCATAACTCAGGCCCCCTCAGGAGGAAGTGGGGGGGAGGGAAGCAGTGGCCAGGAGCTTCCAAAGCAGATAGGAGCACAGATCTATTGCTGAAGGTCTCCTCATAAACCCCCTGAGGGACCTGAACCTGGGAGGCAGCCCTACCCACACCTGAGAACCAGAATTTAATCTTACCCTCAATAGCAGCCAGGCCCACTGCTGAAAGCCCTGAGGCTGGGGAGCAGCATTTGAATCTCAGACCCCAAGCACTAGCTGGGTGGATCTAGATGTGAGGTGGGGGTGGAGAGGAATCTCAGAAGTCAAGTAACTGGCTGGGAAAATGCCCAGAAAAGGGAAAAAAAATAAGACCATAGAAGGTTATTTTCTTGGTGAGCAGATATTTCCTCCTTTCCTTTCAGGTGACGAAGAACAATGCTTACCATCAGGGAAAGACATCGAAGTCAAGGCATCTGCATCCCAAACATCCAAAATAGACATCCAATGGGCTCAGGCCATGGAAGAGCTCAAAAAGGATTTTGAAAATCAAGTTAGACAGGTGGAAGAAAAAATGGGAAGAAAATGGGAGAGATGCAAGAAAAGCATGAAAAATGGGTCAATACCTTGTTAAAGGAGACCCAAAAAAATGCTGAAGATAATAACACTTTGAAAAATAGGCTCACTCAATTGGCAAAAGAGGTTCAAAAAGCCAATGAGGAGAAGAATGCTTTAAAAAGCAGAATTAGAGGGGTGGAGCCAAGATGGCGGAGTAGAAAGATGCACGTTTACGAGCTCCGAACCCACAACCCATAGAATTAAAGTAAAAAGAGATCCCCATAAATTCTGAATCACTGCAGGGGGTGCATAAACATAGGGGAAGAGATTTCCATTCCAGTGAGCCCTGGAGAGGCATCCACAGAGTCCATTGCGCCACGGAAAGCCGACCCCATCCCAGCGCTGCCCTGGCCGCGGCCCCAGAGAAGCTGATCCAAGCAGGCTTCAGGGACAGAAGCTCCGGCATCCAGGAAAGTCCCTCCGCCCACAGAAGCTACAGGTCAATGAGAGAGACGGTTGGTTGGTCGAGAGGGGGAGCGGAGTGTCTCCGTGACTCAGGCCCCCTCGGGAGGAAGCGGCTGTGGCAGAGGCGGGGGCAGGAGGCGGGGGCAGGAGGCGGCGGAGGCAGAGGCGGAGGCGGCAGAGGCGGGGGTGGCGGGGGCAGGAGTTGCGGCGGCCGGAGGCCCAGGACTCCCACAGCAGCAGGCAGGATCTTCATTACTGAAAGTCTCTGCATAAACAACCTGAGGGAGCTGAGCCTGGAAGACGGCCCTGCCCTACCCCATTACTGAAGGCCTCTGCATAAAGCCCCTGAGGGAACTGAGCCTGGGATGTGGGCCCCCCCCACACCCCCACACACTCCGTTCCTGAAGGTCTCTGCATAAAGCCCCTGAGGGAGCTGAGCCTGGGAGGCAGCCCTGCCCCCACCCCAGAACCTGAACTAAAGCTTGCTACGGAAAGCCCATTTGAACCTCAGACCCCAAGCACTGGCTGGGCGGATCTAGGTGGGGGTGGACAGGAATTTCAGAAGTCAAGTAGCTGGCTGGGAAAATGCCTAGAAAAGGGAAGAAAAATAAGACTATAGAGAGTTTTTTCAAACAGATGCAAATGATCCCGACTTCCGGATCTGACAAGGAAATATTCTTGCCATCAGGGAAAGACTTGGAGGGCAGAGCTGCAGTACCCCAGACATCCCAGGGGGATGTCAGGTGGGCTCAGGCCTTGGAAGAACTCAAAAAGGATTTTGAAAAGCAAGTTAGACAGGTGGAGGAAAAACTGGGAAGAGAAATGAGAGAGATGCAAGAAAAGTATAAAAAACAGGTCAATACCTTGGTAAAGGAGACCCCAAAAAATGCTGAGGAAAATAACACCTTGAAAAATAGGCTCACTCAATTGGCAAAAGAGGTTCAAAAAGCCAATGAGGAGAAGAATGCTTTCAAAAGCAGAATTAGCCAAATGGAAAAAGACATTCAAAAGCTCACTGAAGATAATAGTTCTCTCAAAATTAGAATGGAACAGATGGAGTCTAATGACTTTACGAGAAAACAAGAAATCACCAAACAAAACCAAAAGAATGAAAAAATGGAAGAGAATGTGAAATATCTCATGGGAAAAACAACTGACCTGGAAAATAGATCCAAGAGAGACAATTTAAAAATTATGGGACTACCTGAAAGTCATGATCAAAAAAAGAGCCTAGACTTCATCTTCCAAGAAATTATCAAGGAAAACTGCCCTGATATTCTAGAACCAGAGGGCAAAATAAGTATTGAAAGAATGCATTGATCACCACCTGAAAGAGATACAAAAAAAGAAACTCCAAGGAACATTGTGGCCAAATTCCAGAACTCCCAGCTCAAAGAGAAAATCTTGTAAGCAGCTAGAAAGAAACAATTCCAGTACTGTGGAAATACAATCAGGATAACTCAAGATCTAGCAGCTTCTACATTAAGGGATCGAAGGGCGTGGAATAGGATATTCCAGAAGTCAAAGGAACTAAGACTCAAACCAAGAATCACCTACCCAGCTAAACTGAGTATAATACTTCAGGGGAAAATATGGTCTTTCAATGAAACAGAGGACTTTCAAGCATTCTTGATGAAAAGACCAGAACTGAAAAGAAAATTTGACTTTCAAACACAAGAATGAGAAGAAGCATGAAAAAGGAAACAGCAAAGAGAAGTCTTAAGGGATTTATCAAAGTGAACTGTTTACATTCCCACATGGAAAGACAATATTTGTAACTCTTAAAACTTTTCAGTATCTGGGTAGTTGGTGGGATCACACACACACATGTACACACATGCACGCACACACACATACACACATGCACACACATACAGAGACAGAGAGCACAGATTGAATTGAATAGGATGGGACCATATCTTAAAAGAAATTAAGGTAAATGGTGAGACAGAAATGTAGTGGGAGGAAAGAGGGTGAAATGGAATGGGATAATTATATGTCATTTAAGAGGCAAGTAGGAGACTTTTCAGTGGAGGGAAAAAGAGGAGAGCTGAGGGAAAAAAAAAAAGCCAAGAAGTTTACCCTCATCACATTTGACTAAAGGAAGGAATAAAATACACACTCATTTTGGTATGAAAACCTACCTTACAATACAGGAAAGTGAGGGGGAAGGAGATAAGCAGGGTGGGGGGGGATGATGGAAGGGAGGGCAATGGGAGGAGGGAGCAATTTGAAGTCAACACTCTTGGGGAGTGACAGGATCAAAAGACAGAATAGAAACAATGGGGAGCAGGATAGGATGGAGGGAAATATAGTTAGTCTTACACAACACAACTATTATGGAAATCATTTGCAAAACTACACAGCCATGGCCCATATTGAATTCCCTGCCTTCCCAAAGGGAATGGGTGGGGAGGGAGGCATGGGGAGAAGTTGGAAGTCAAAGTTTTAGGAACAACTGTTGAGTATTGTTCTTGCTACTAGGAAATAAGAAATACAGCTAATGGGTAATAAAAGTTATCTGGCCCTACAGGACAAAAGAGAAGATGGGGTCAAGGGAAGGGAGGGATGATAGAAGAGAGGGCAGATTGGTGATAGGGGAAATTAGAATGCTCAGTGTATTGGGGTGGGGGAAGGGGACAAATGGGGAGAAAATTTGGACCCCAAAATTTTGTGAAAATGAATGTAAAAAGTTTAAGAAATAAATTTATTTAAAAAATTTTTAAAAAAAAATAAAAATTATAATGAAGCAGATGGAAGCTAATGACTTTATGAGAAACCAAGAAATTATCACAACTGAAAGAATGAAAAAATAGAAGACAATGTGAAATATCTCATTGGAAAAATAACTGACCTGGAAAAGAGATCCAGGAGACATAATTTAAAAATTGTTGGTCTACTTGAATGCTATGATCAATAAAAGAGAACCTAGACGTCATCTTCCAAGAAATTATGAAAGAAAACTGCCCTGATATTCTAGAACCAGAGATTAAAATAGAAATTGTGTGCATGTGTGTGTGTGTGTTCGTCCTTCGTTGTCAAAGAAGACTATGCCATCAGAGAAATAATGACATGACTTGCACTTGACTTTGTTTTTATTGAGGGAGGGCTATGCAGGTCATCAGTCTCACTTCTCCAGAGTCATAGGAATTCAGTGACCAGATATTCATCAGGATGATTGGAGATGACCCAGGATGAGGCAATTGGGGTTAAGTGACTTGCCTAAGGTCACACAGCTAGTGAGTGCCAAGTGTCTGAGGTGAGATTTGAACTCAGGTCCTCCTGACTCCTGCAATGGTGCTTTATCCACTGCACTACTTACCTGCCCCAAAAAATACAAATGGAAAGAATTGACCTATCACCTCCGGAAATAGATCCCAAAAGGAAAATTCCCAAGAATATTGTAGCAACATTCCAGAGCTCTCAAGTGAAGGAGAAAGTATTACAAGCAGCCAGAAAGAAATAATTCAAGTACTGTGAAAATACAATCAGGATAACACAGAATTTAGCAGCTTCTACACTAAAGGATCAAAGAGCTTGCAATATGATATTCTAAAGGTCAAAGGAGATAGGATTAAAACCAAGAATCACCTATTCAGCAAAACTTAGTATAATACTTCAGGGGGAAAATGGAATTTCATTGAAATAGAAGCATTCTTATTGAAAAGACAAGATCTGAATGGAAAATTTGACTTTCAAATACAAGAATCAAGAGAAACATGAAAAGGTAAACAGGGAAGAGAAGCCTTAAGGAACTCATTAAAGTTGAACTGTTTACATTCCTACATGGAAAGATATTATTCATAACTCATAGGACCTTTTTCAGTATTAAGATAGTTAGAAGGAAAATATATATATGTAGGTGTGTATGAGTATGTATGTGTATATTATATATGTGTAGGTATGTATATGTACATGGGTGTATTTGTATATATACATATATGTGTGTGTTAATATATGTGCATGCATTTATATATGTGCATGTGTGTGTGTATACATATATATATATATATATATATGTACACCCACACACACAAACACACTTAGACAGAGGGCAGAGTATGAGATGAATATGAAGGGAGAATACCAAAAAATAAAATAAAATTTACTGTTTAATGGAATGTACTAAGAGTAAGAGAAAGGGAGAGGTAGAATGTAGCAAAGCATCTCACATAAAAGAGGCAAGAAAGAGCTTTACAATGGAGGGGAAGAGGGAAGAGATGAAAGGAAATAAGTGAGCCTTACTCTCATGGGATTTGGCTTAAGGAGAGAATAACACTCACTCAATTGGATATGGAAAGCTACTTTACCCTGCAGGAAGGAAAACGGGAAGGGAATAGGAGAGGGAAGATAATAGAAGGGACAGCTCATTGGGGAAAGGGATAATCAGAAGCAAACACTATTGTGGGAAGACAAGTCAAGGTAGAGAATGGAATAAATGGAGAGCAGGATAGGATAGAGGGAAATGTTGTTAGTCTCTTACAACATGACTATTATGGAAGTGCTTCACCATTATTACGCATGTACAACCTATATTGAATTGCTTGTTTTCTCAATGAGGGTGAGTGGGGAGGGAGAGAGAGAACATGGAACTCAAAGCTTTAAGAATGAATGTTATAATTTGTTTTAGCATGCAAGTGGAAATTAAGCTATACAAGCAATGGAATATAGAATTCTATTTTGCCGTACAAGAAAATAGAGGGGAAGGGGAATGGAAGAAGAGTGGGTTATAGAGGGGAGGGCAGACTGAATGAAAGGATGGGTAGAGTACATGCTGTCCTGGGGTGGGGGTGGGGAGAGATGGGGAGAAAATTTTGAATTCAAATTCTTATGGAAGTGAATGTTGAGAACTGAAAAATAAATTGCATATCGAAAAATGAATTATATTTATAAAAAATTCTCACTTTCACATCTGTTAACTTCTTTGGCAGCTGGGTCTTTTCTGCTCAAGGTCATTCCATATCCACACTTTTTCTTTATGAAGGGATTTGCCAAATAAGACTCAGTCCTTTGAGCATGCTTAGATTTGCCCTTCCTGTTAAGTTACATAGAACATGTGAGATCTTCCCTGTCTCTTATTTATCCAATATGTAGAGATTCAGTGAGTCTACTTCTGACCATCAATGCCTGAGAATATGGTGCTATATGGTGACATGTAGTTGTCTGGTTTCTGTAGCATTGGAGGAATTGATGACTCAGTATGCACCATAGCAGAAATGAGTTTATATGGAAAACTTTGGCTATGACACACATTCATTTCTAATAGTAATAATGTGAACTTCCAGATTGAGGGAGGGAGAGCAGCAGCCCTGTCTCCTACCCTGCTATTATGAGCATATGGTACCTCTTTTTCTTTTGTATCTGTTCTTGTTGGATATTAAATGAATGAGATGAGAAAGCCCAGAAAACTGGTGAAAGCAGGAGATCATCAAAGCCATGAGATGTCGAACCTGCAACTGAAGTGAGTAGCGGTAACAGCCAAATTTAATAAAAAGCTAATACAGCAGCCAAAGGACCTGCCTGATCGATCCAAGCAGTCAATCTCCCCATCGGATGAAATGCTGAGCCCTGTAAGGAGCCAGGACAACCATACAGAGGAGTGGCTCGTCCATGGCCAGCACTATGTACCAGAAATTAAATTAACGGTAATTTACTAAAGGGAGTGCAAAAATGATATTTAGAGCATCCTTCAGCTCCCTTCTTCCAAAGGTCAGTTTTTTGTCAGAAGGACGTTACTGATAATCAAATTACATTGCCTCTCTTTATCCTGGACAAACAACACCCAAACTTGCAAGTAATTTAATAAGTAAGGAAGACTTGGTGGAGACAGATTCTTCTGTCTAGATAGCCCAAATTGGAGCAGGGGGATGGGGAGGGGGGTGTGTTCCCTGATAGAAGAGATATTTCCTCTGTCTGGAGATGAATTGATGATGAAATGATATTAGCCCCTGTTGGAAAGGTTTAAAAACTATGCACCCTAACCCCAAAGTGAGCCCAGCTCCAGATGACTGCTGTAGAGAGCCTAGGTATACACTGCAGTTCCCATACAATGCATGACTGCCTTTCTTGAGAGAAATGAAAATATGGACCTGTTTTTGGTCATCTTTCTCAGACAACACCCAGAGATTGACAGGAGAAAAAGATTACCAGGGTCACATCTCAGACATATGTATGTCTTGCTACCTTTATGATTCAAGTTTGAGTCCATTCTTCCCAGGGACTTTAAAATTGGAGGGGGCGGTAGTAATAGTGTACTGAATGGGAGGGAAGGGAGGATGTTTTGAAGCATCTACATTAAATTTGAATCTATTCTCCCCAGGCATCCCATGGATATAAGGAGAGAGAGTGTCTTCTTGTTTTAGGGTATGGGTTTGCAACTTCTCTTCTTGCTATACCTTCTCAGTAAATATCTCTTTGAAAAATAAAAACAAAAATCACTTCTACTGATTGATCCATATTCTGGGTAGAGCACACAAAAATGGGCGCACAGAACCATCAGGGTTATCTCAATGTGTAAAAGGAAATGCTTTGGTGAAGCTTGTTCAAAAGATGAAAATTTGGTGGGGCTAAAAGAATGAGAATGTAAAAGCCTTCATATACAAAATACGCCCTAGAAAAGGTCTGAGGTTTCAGTAGCTAAATTGCATCTGAAGAGGCTAGCTAGACTATGAACTTGCCTCCAGAATACAGAATGTATTCATACCACTGCTCCTGGCCACTCATCTACACAAGATACCAAAAGAGTAGGAGAAATAGAACTGACTGAATTGGGACTGAAGATGCTAAATCCAAAAAGGATTGTCCAAACAGTACAAGCTAGATCTCTTTCATATACAACTTGGAAGTAACAGACCAAGTCAGAGACAAGATCTTGAAGAAGTCAAAGAGAAGCAGATGCTGCCAATCCTAAACTAAGAGTGATTGCCCATTTTTTTATCTTTTAAGCATTTCTTTTGTTTGCAGAGATAAATAGCCTTCCAGTACCTAATCTACATTGTACATTGAAAACCCATCTGTTGCCTTTAGGAGAGACCTTAGAAACCTATCTGAGCTTTCTCTGCTTTTTCCTGGTGTGCTGGTGTGGGGATTTAAAGATCCAGAGACTGTAAGAAGGAGTCTTACCCTTGGGTCAGAATCCCCAGGGCTGAACTCAGACCAAGTTAACTCAGAGCTGGGGCCCTTTAGTGAACAAAGGCAACCAAGTCTCCCTAGTCCAACACTGTTAGATGTAAAAGGATCATCTCTAGGATCTTAGATTTCTAACTGGAAAGGAACTCTGAAGCCATGTAATACAACTTCCTCTTTTCACAGATGAGAGAACATAAAGGTAATGCAATTTGTCCAGGGCCAGATACGTAGTGTCAGAGTCAGGATTATGAATTTAGGTCCTTTAACTAGAGAGTCAAACAGCTAAGTGAATAGAGTGTAAGGCCTGGAGTCAGGAAGACTCATCTTCCTGACTTTAAATCCAGCCTCAGATATTTACTAGCTGTGTGACCCTGGGCAAGTCACTTAACCCTGTTTGACTGCATTTTCTCATCTATAAAATGACCTGGAGAAGGAAATGGAAAACCACTCCAGTATCTTTGCCAAGAAAACCCCAAATGGCATCATCAAGAGTCAGAAATGACTCATCAACAATAACTGGAGAGTCGTTTTCCTTTCCACTGAACCACACTGCCTCTAAGCTCCCTTCAAACTCTATATCCTAGAAACCCATGTTCTTACATGTTTAAATCATTCAATACATAACTTGAAGCATAGTGTTTGTCACAACTCTCACTATTGAGAGTTTGAAAATATGTTGCTCTGAAGTATGTTATAACACTCCCCCACCTGAGAGGCAGTTATGGAAGAGAGGTCATTTAAGAATTTACTCCAAAAAAAATTTTATATTTTAATTAAAAAATAAAAAACTTGTATTCATTCCTGGATTCATCATGAGATCATAGAAAGAAAGGATTTTTCAGATGAGAAAATTGAGTGGCTTGTTTAAGATCATAGAACTAGGAAGCAGCAGGATTTAGGATTTAAACCGTCTGGCCCCAGCCCTCTTTCTACCATGTCAGAGTCTCTTCTTCAAGAGCTGCTGCCCAGGGAATCTCATGTCGTAACTATTAACATATCCTCTTAATTGGGCTCACTGCTCCTGGTCTTTTTCTTTTATGATTCAGTCTCTGTAATGGGATGAGTTAGAGCCGACACCTGCCCATCACAGGACACCACACCGAGAGCCTGCCTAGATAAACTGGGGGCTTGTCGGTAGGGGTGGAACTAGGTGGTGCTAGGTGGAAGGGTCTCGTCCTTGTTGGCAACATGGCAATTCTGAGTGCAGTTCCAGATGCTTTGTGGAAAAGACATCCATATAAGGAAAAATGTTATATGATAGGTTCATTGCCATTTGTGTTACTCCCGTCCATTAAAATACCACCATACATGATTTATAGATCAGGCCTCCAAGGGAAATCTTGACCCCCCAGGAAGCTGCAAGCACAATTTGGTATCACGTAGGCTTACTGTTTCTGTCTATAAATACTTGGACCCTCAGATCAACAAAGCAGAGTTGATCGCCATCCTGCCTCCCGCCTCATTCGTTACTCACAGGAGCCAAGTCTCTTGCTGGACAAGAGCCTTGGGTCGGGGATTTGGGGGACCCCAACAATGGTCTAGAGGACCCCAAGTCTCAACCCAGCTGTTGAAATTGTAAAATTATTGTCCTACAGTACAAGTCTTATCACATCATTCCCTTCTGACCAGCTTTCAGTAACTCCCTATTTTTCTAAGATAAAACTGGCCTCAGATTCTCTTCACTCAGGGTGGTAAATATTCAACAACTCCCTTTCAGGAGGAGATAAAGTAGTCAAATGCTAATCTGAATTATTAAATATTCTCTATCACTTTCTTAAGTCTATACAATCAACAAAACAAATCAAGTCCCGATTTGTAGTTTGTTTAGATTTTTGAGACGTAATACTCACAATGAAAACTTAACAACCTACTCTTGCAAGTTGCTTACAGCTTGCCCCAACACACTCTTGTTCCCCCACCTGATGTTCTGTCTCCTTCCTCCAAACATTTGCACAAGTTGTCCTCCCATGCACAGAATGCCCTTAGCCTTTTCAACTCTTAGGTTTCAAAATCTCAGATATACCCAGCAATATAGCTACTAGGACTGTATTCCCAAGAGATCATAAAAATGAGAAAGGGTGCCACATGTACAAAAATATTTATAGCAGCACTCTTTGAAGTTGCCAAAAACTGGAAATCAAGGGGATGCCCATCAGTTGGAGAATGGCTGAGTTAAGTTGTGGTATATGAATGTAATGGAGTATTATTGTGCCATAAGAAATGATGAACAAGAAGACTTCAGAGAGGCTTGGAAGGACTTATATGATCTGATGCTGAGCAAAAGGAGCAGAACCATGAGAAATTTGTGCACAGCAATGACCACAGTGTGAGAGAGTTTTTTCTGATAGACTTGGAACTTCACAATAACGAAAGAACTTTAAAAAAATAATAATAATAATTGCCAATGGTTTTCTAAGGCAAAACGCCCTCCACACTCAGGGAAAGAACCATGGAATTCATTAGCAGAATGTAGCAGATCTTGTGTGTGTGTGGGTGTGTGGGGGTGTGTGTATTATATTTTGATTTGTTATATGATTTCTTCCATTTATTTTAGTTCGTCTGTACAGCATTACTATAGCCAAAACATATGCAATGGGAAAGTATATGTAGATCTTACATAGAATTGTATGGCGTCCTGGGGAGGGAGGAGGGTGGGGGAGTAAAAATATAAGCTTTTTGGTAGTGATTGTAGAACATTAAATAAATAAATAAATCTGAGGCACACAAAAAGAAATAATCTCTGATATCATGTGGCTTATATTTTACAATTTGTACACAAGCAAATATAAATAAGCAAGTAATTTCAAGAGAGAGAGTGCTAACTTGGTCAAATCAAGAAAATACTGCTGTGGAAACTGATACTACAGTACAGGTTCCACAAGGCAGAGAGGGGGAGAATGCTTTATAACCCCTTGTATAAAGGCAAAGAAAAGATTTCAGTTATATTTATGGAAGTATAATGTCTAAAGGAAGATAGAATCCCACTGTCCTGTGCTCTTTCATTAGAAAGTTCCTTGGAACTGCTCAAATAAAAGATTGATGATCACCTCTCAGGGATTCTAAAGAGGAGACCCTTGCATTGAGATTATAATAACTGGTTCATTATATTATCAATTCCAGTTTTTCAGGGTGTGACCACCACAGAAGAATCCAAACTGAAGAGACAATGGGATGATGGAAAGAAGTGTGATGAGAATAAATAGGATGACCTGTTTCAAGGTCAGTATAAAAGTATCATCAAAGAAATGCAAAACCAGAGTGGGAAAAACCTATGGGCAAGCCCTGTGGCTAAGTACGGGTGAACAACCTTGAATCCAGCCTCAGACACCTACTAGTTAGATGACTTGGGGCAAGCCACGAATCCTCTTTCAGCTTCACTTTCCTTACCCATAAAATGGAAATAATAATACCTACCTTACGGGGTAGTTGTGAAGGTTAAATGAGATAAAGTATAAACAGCTTTTTCTATAGCTTAAAGCACTATATAAGTATAACCATTAATATTAGTAATATTGTCACTGAAATGCTGCACTGCTATTCATGAAATACTAAAAAAATAAAAATAAAAAGACCCATAGGAAGGTCCCCAGAGAACTCTGTAAAACTTTTATGGAGAATTCTGGGGAGGATATAGGTATAAATCTAATAGATGAAAAACATGGGGTGGTAGTGGAAATGCTGCTTGAGATTTTCACCTAGGGAAGGAATACCCACGTTGATGCTTCTAAGCATCAGAAAAATTCTACAATTTTGTAATTTTTATGTATATTTAAACACAGAATTATTTGACTGTTTTAAGTAGTAAAATGTGATCTAACTGTATAAAAGAATATTGTAAGCTAGTTGCTAGCTCCGAATAAACAACATTTTTAACCACAGAATTCATCACTGGCAATGCCCATGGATGCTTTGGGTGGTCCAAGTCACAGCCAGCGGAGTAAGAAGAAAAGAAAAAGAAAGTAAAAGAAATTCACTTGTAGGAGAAAAATTGAAAGAGGAGAAAACTGAGAGATAAAGAGAAGGGGATGGATAAACATGTGGTAGATGAGCAATGGAAGGGAACTTGGTATCCATAATTATCTCTTCTTCATATAAATAACTAATATGGAACAAAGTTCAGTGAAATGTTTTACCTATAAGGAGTAATATTATGTTTCCTCAAGTGGTTACTTAGAATTACTATAAACACATGACAGTAGTACTAAGAACTCATATTTATGAAGATCTTTAAGTGAGGCAGGTCATGACAGATACTATTGTAGAGTTGGGAAAACTGAAATTTCCATAGGTTAAATGACTTGTCAGTTGTCACACAACTAATAGGTATTAGGCATCCCAATTCCAAGACCAATTGCCTTTTCACTACGTAGAATCAGTAAGTGTCTAGTAGCTGGTGGCTTCATAACATGGATGTTTGTCTCCTTCTATGCATACATATTACGTATTTGTGTGTATTTTGTGAATACTTTTTTCTCCTACATCAAAGTGAAACTTTGGGGTGAATAAAGAAATCAAGTTGGTATATTGGTTAATATCTTACTAAGAAGAATTCTGAAAATGGAAAGGCTTGAATTAGTAGGATGCAAAGTGAAATGATGGCAAGAGCTCAGGATTGGGAGTTTGAATACCTGGGTTCAAGTCTTCCCTTTGTTATTTACTGTCTATTGGTCAAGTAAGTCCCTTCATCGCCTTCAGCCTCAGATTTTTCATTTTTAAAATTAAAGAATTGGACTAGATGACTGTTCAGGTCTCCAGTATCAGGAACTAGAGGTGAAATAGATGTAAAAGATCATCAGTTTTCTACTCTACGTAACAGATGAGAACACACAGGGTTGGAGAGCTTATATGCCTCATTTGCCCAAGGTGACAGAGGCAATGTTAGAGGGAAAGCTCTTTCCACCATTATACAGCTTTCTAGTAATAGAGTTCTTTTCACTTTCAGAATTCTTCTTATTAAAATATCAGCCATTGTACGAGTATAATTACTTTATTCCCTCCAAAACATCTGTCTGTGATGAGATTCAAATGAAACTCTTCCAAACAAACACACACACACACATGCATACACAAAGAAAAACATCCAAGCTAATCATTTATAATAAGATACTTTTTGTTGCAACATTTTAGAGTATTTGATTGGACCAGAAAAAATGCACTGGATTTGCAATCAGAGTACCTGGGTTTGAACCTCATTTCCTCTTAATACCTGTATGGCCTTGAGTCTATCACTTAACATTTCTAGACCTCAATTTCCACATTTATAAAATAAGCAGAGTAGATAATTTCTAAGAACCTTATTAATCCTAACTCTATGATCCTTTGAATTGAATTTACTTACCAAGATGTGACATTATAATAGCACTCAATGTATTCAGACTCAATGCTCTAATGCCACAAGAAAGTAAATACGTGAAAAAACAGATCTTTCTTTTTAAAACATCACATGAATTAAAAACCTAAGGAAATTCAAAAGAGCTATGAATGCTCACAGGACAAGAAGAATAGACATGCTTTACTGAAATGAGTCCTGAAAAGTTATAGCATCAAAAAAAAAAAGATCCATATACTTCCACAACAGTTTCAAAGAAAACAGAGGTACCTTTTGGTAAAGGGAGAAGATGTGTGTAGATGCCAAGGAATTATCTGGGTACAGAAGTACACATATTTGTGTTGGGTTCAATGGCATTTGGGATCTAACCCCTAGAGAATCTATGACCAAACATCGATTGCATCATTAAACTACATCATGGATTTAAAAATTCCATACAAACAGCTGTAAAAAAAAAAATTCTTGGGGGCTCCATTTATTTTTCCTTGGTTCATGTATATCAAGGATAAAAAATAAAATTTGATAATGAGATAGTCAGATCAGGAAAGATCATCCTCCCATGGCAGGTCTTAAATTTAGATCTGGATCAATATAGCCTATATAGTTGCAACAAGTTGTATTACACATGAACACTAGGCTCATAATCCTTGTGTCTACAGTCTTACACACCAAAGAAACATAGACTCAAACTTTCAACTAAAAGCAAAGACACTATTAGCAGCGTGGAGAAGTATCCAAATTTGAAAGCAGCACTGAAATTTTCAAACCTCCAGGTAGCAGTTTCCTGTAGCAGAAAGTGAGAGGTTCTGATATAATACAGATTTGGTTCAGGGTTGCTGAGAGATGCTCCGTGTCAGGTTTTGAGAGTCAGTGTGGACTGAGAGGGAATTCCAATGACTCAACCAAGCAGCCCAGAAATACCAGATCTTTACTCCAACTTTCCCTGGACCACAAGGATCATACATAATTTAATTGGATTTGCAAGGAAAAATATTAATTACAACAGTTTGCTCTCCCTGAACCTCTGCTTCCCATCTGAGTTAAAAAAATAAAATGAAGAATTAAATAACTTCCTTTAATTATATTAATTATATTATAATATAATTATAATAATATTTATAATAATAATTATATTAATTATATTTTTATTTAATAATATTAATAATATTTAATGATTTTAATGATATTTAATGATATTAATAATAATTATATTAATTCTATTATAATAATATTAATTATATTATAATATATAATTTATTAATTTAATAAATTAAATTTAAATACTTTAAATGAAGAATTAAATAACTTTCCTTTAGAGAGTACTTTAAGGTTTGCAGACTTAGATGACAGAGATGTTCTTTCATTTGAGTGTTAAGTAAACCAGTACTAGGGTCATAGATTTAAAGCTAAAGGAACCTTAGAGGTAATTGAGTCCAAGCTCTCCATTTTACAATTAAGCTTAGAGGGTACAATGACTAGTCTAGGAGCATAAGCCAATAGGTGTTCAGAACAAGATTTTAGTGAAGGTCTTCCTGACTCAAAAGCCCTGTACTATGTTCACTCCACTGTGTTGCCTCCATCTTTCAGATGAGGAATCCAAGACCCAGAAAGATGGAGTGACTTGCCAAATATCCCTTCTCTGGCATCTAAAGTGTGGTTTGAACCCATCTAACAGTGATCTGAGACTGCAACTACAATACCTCATTCAGATCATATCCCCTTATTTAAAGGTTTAATTTTCAAACATAGGCATATCTCATTTTATGGCACTTCACAGATGACATAGGAGTTTCTTACGAATTGAAACTTTGTGGCAACCTGGGGCCGAGCAAGTCTATCAGTGCCATTTTTCCAACAGCATGTGCTCACATCATGTTTCTGTGTCACATTTTAATAATTCTCACAATATTTAAAATTTTTTCATGATTATAGTATCTTTTATAGTGATCTGTGATCAGTGATTTTCGATGTTATTGTTGTAACTGTTTTGGGGCTCCACAAACCTTTCCCATGTAAGACAGTGAACTTAATAAATATTACATGTGCTCTGACTTCTCCAACTGGTAGACCTTGTCTCTCTCCCTCTCCTTAGACTTCCCTTTTCACTGAGACATACAATATAGAAATTAGAACGAATAATAACTCTAAAACAATCTCTAAATGTTCAAGTGAAAGAGTCAATCTATGTGGCACACTTCATTGTTGTCTTATTTTAAGGAATTGCCACAGACACCTGACCTTCAGTAACCAACAACCTGATTAGTCAGCAGTCATCAAAAACAAGACAAGATACTTCATCAGCAAAAAAAAAATTATGATTTGCTGAAGGCTCAGACGAGTGTTAGCATTTCTTAGCTATACAATATTTCAATTAAGGTGTGCATATCATTTTAGACATAATATTGCTTATTGCACACTTAATAAACTATGTAAACATAACTTTTACAGGCACTAAGGAACCAAAAAATTCTTGTAATTCACTTTATTGCTATATTTACTTTATTACCATCATCTGGAACCAAACCTTCAATATCTCTGAGGTATGCCTACACCAGGTTTGGTAAAACACACAAAGTTCATTCTGAGGAAAGGTGAACCAAATAAACCAAATCAAGTTGAGAATTTAAGATGTTCCGTTCTTTCTAATGCCTAACAGCTCCTGGGCCTGAAAAGTTACCAGGGGTATTTAAATTTCAAATCCAAAGGAGAATTCTGAATTAATTCAGTCCAACATACATGAAGTAGGAATCTTCTTTACAAAATCTCCAATAAGTGACTGCCCAGCTTGCTATTAGAGGTAATGGGGGATGTTTATGAGTTTATCACCCCATGCAAAAAAAAAGAGAACAACTACACATACACAGTAAAATACCAAGATAAAAGGAAATAAATGAAACCATAAATCTCCATTTCATTCCACTATCTTTAAAAAAGAAGATAAGAAATTCTACATGTAATTTTCAAAACTGTTTTGTTTATCTGTGCTTCTGTCCCTTCTCCTCAAGACACCAGACTAGAATTATATCTATTTGCCCACCTAAATATGTTGAGTTTGAGGGAAATTATTTTTAGTATTAGGCCACGCTCCTGGAAACTATCCCTTAATAGTAAATTAATTCCCCAAGTTATATTTAAAGGTCTGCTGCCTTTCCACAAAAAGCTAGGTACACAAAGGCCATCAAAACCAATGAATAGCAATAAACTTACATATTCAAACTCACATATTCAAAATTCACAAATTCAAAATTCAAAAAAGTCAGATTAGACTATGCCAGACAATGCACCAAGGAAAATGAAATCAAAGTAATTATTAAGAGCTATTTTGCCCAATCATATGCCAATAAAGCTGATAATCTAAGTGAAGTGGGTGAATATTTACAAATATATAAATTGACCAGATCAACAGAAGGGGAGATACAATATTTAAATAATTCTGTCTTAGGAAAAGTAATTAAACAAACCAAAAATAATCAATGAAAAATCACTAGTACCAGGTGGATTTATAAAGCAAATTCTGTCAAACATTTAAAGAACAATTAATCCCTAAACTATCTGAAATAATACATAAATGAGTCCTCCCAAATTCTTTCTATTACACAACTATGGTTTTGAAACCTAAACCAGGGAAACTAAAAATAAAGAAAGGAAAGTATAAGCCAATTTCTCTAATAAAAATTGAAGCAAACATTTTAAGTAAAATAATAGTGAGGAAATTATAACAATATATCACAAAGGACATACACTGTGACCAATCTGGATTTATACCAGGAATGTAGGGCTGGTCCAATTTGGGGAAAACTATTAGCATAGCTGATCATAACAATAACAAAAAGAACCAAAATCATGTGAAGATACATAGATAGATGATAGACAGATATCCACTCCTATTTTTAAAAACACTGGAAAGCATAGGAATAAATGGAATCTTTTTAAAATGATAAGTAATACCTATCTGAAATAAAGAACAAGCATTATCTGTAATCTGTACCTGAAAAACTATAAGTTTTTCCAATAAGATCATGGATAAAAAAAGATATCCATTATTACCAAAATTAGTCAATACTGTACTAGAAAATCTAGGTCTAGTAACAATACAACAAAAAGAAATTTAAACAGCAAGTGTAGGCAGTGAGGAAAGAAAACCATCATTCTTTGCAGATTATATGATGGAATACTTAGAAAACCCTAAAGAATAAGCTAAAAAAGCTAATTAAAACAATTAATAGTTTTTTATATATTTTATATTTTTCCTAATAATATGTAAAGATAATTTTAACATTCCTTATATTTATTTTTCAGTTACAAATTCTCTCCCTCCTTCCTTCCATGTCTTCTCCTGGGATGGTAAGCAATCTGATATAGGTTATACATGTGCAGTCATGCAAAACAGATTTCCATATAAATCATATTGTGAAAGAAGACAGATAAAAAAGAAAGGAAAAATAAGGAAAGTGAAAAACAGGACGTTTTGATCTGCATTCAGACTCTATCAATCATTTCTCTGTAGATGAACAGCATTTTTCATCATGGGTCCTTTGACATTGTCTTGGATTGCTGTTGTTGTGTTTTCTAGTTGTAGTTGTCCTTCGTTCTCAGCAAGGACCAAGATATCAGGGAGATAATCAGATGACTTGCAGTTGACTGTGATTTGAGGGAGGGAGAGCTATACAAAATCACCAGCCTCACTTTCTCCTCCAGAGCCATATGGTTCCAGTGTCCAGGTATTCATCAGGACAACTGGAGATTACCCAGGATGTGGTGGAAGAACCTGGACTTTCCTTCTCCCTCTCCAGTCCCTCTACCTTTCCATTCCCATCTCTTGGATCATTATATTTCTGAGAATAGCTAAGTCATTAACAATTTTTCATCATATGATATTGCTATTACAGTATAAATAGTCTCCTGGTTCTGCTCACTTCACTTTGTATGGGTTCATTTAAGTCTTCTCAGGTTTTTCTGAAATCATCTCACTTGTCATAGTATTCCATTAAAATCATTTCCTACAATTTGTCCAGACATTCTTGAACAGAAGAAAATTTTCAATTCTTTGCCTGAACTAAAACAACTACTATAAATATTTTTGCATATGTGGGTCCTTTTCTCCTTTTTTACCTTTTCACAATACAGGCCTAGATCAAAAATCAAAGGATATGCACAGTTTTAGAGCCCTTTGGGAATGAGTCCAAACTGGTCTTCAGAATGGTTGGATCAATGCACAATTCTACCAGTAGTGCATTAGTGTTCCAGTTTTCCCACATCTACTCCAACACAAGGCAGTTTTATGTTCTCTCACTTTAGTCAATCTTATAGGTATGAGATGGTACCTCAGAATTGCATTTCTCCAAACAATAGTGATTTGAGGCATTTTTTCATATGTCTACAGAGAGTTTTGATTCTATCCTCTAAAAACTGCCTGTTTATATCCTTTGACCATTTATCAATTGGGGAATGACTTGTATTTTTATGAATTTGACATTTGAGAAATAAGGCCTTTATAAGAAATATCTACTGTAAAAATATCCCCAACTTTCTGCTTCACAATTAACAACTTTAGCAAAATTGTAGAATATAAAATAAGCCCACATAAGCCATCAGCATTTCTATATACTACCAACAAACCCTAGCAGGAAAAGATATAAAGGGCAGCTGACTCTGGAGTTTCGTTCTCATCTGAACTTGTTAAAAGAAAGAAGAATATACAAATAGAGTTGTGTGCACAAATATATTTTACTCAACATGAAAATAGGAGGGAAAAGTAAGAGGGAGGGTGCATTAGAGGGAAGGTAGAGTAACAGAAGCGTTACTCCTACGTGAAGTATTGTAAGGATGTACAAAAATATTTGCAATACTATTTGGGATGGCAAAGAATGAGAACCTGAAGAAGTATCCATAAACTGGGGAATGTATGAATGAGTGATGGGATATGAACGTGATGGAATACTATACTACTGTGTTCTGAATATTGAGCACTTATCAGTGTAATGACCAACCAGGATTCCAGAGAACTAATGATAAAAGATATTATGACTCTCCTGATAGAGAAATGAAGGACTCATAATACATAATGAGACAAATATTTTTAGGTCATGGGAAATGGGGGGAAATTGTCATGAATAACTATGCATGTCTCTAATGTTTTTTGATTTGCTTGCTTTCCATTGGGACACAAGATGAAGTTAGGAGAAAGGAAAGAAGACTGATATTTGAGAATAAAATGAAAGAGAAACAGACAGATAAAGAGACAGAGAGAGAACTAAGTTGAAACATGAAACTTCTATTAAGGAAGATAAAACAGGAAACATGTTCTTCAAATATGTATGGCTCTGAAAATGATTGCTCTGTAGTAGCATCGCAGATTGAGGATAGGAAGTACTGCCTCTTTATTTGTGAATAGAATAGCAGAAACGGAAAAAAATATATATGCTACACTAAAAACACTGACCTCAAAGAAGTTGATTCTAGGACAGATATATGTAATAAGACAACTTCTGCGTTATCTTGAAAAAGATTTCTGTGGGGAGGAGCCAAGATGGCGGGGTAGAAAGACTCATGTATGCTAGCTCCAAACCCACAGCCCATAAAATTCCTGTAAGAAGAACTTCCCACAAATTCTGGAGTACTACAAGGCACACAGAAACACAGTGGAAGAGATTTGCATTCCAGAGAGCCCTGGAGAGCCATCCCCAGGGGTCCGTCAAGCTCCAGAAAGTGGAGTCCACCCTTGTACTGACCTGGCCTGGCGGCCTCAGAGAAGCAGATATGAGCAGGATTCAGGAATGGAACCCCCAGCAGCTGTGAAGGTCCCTCCCCCCACAGACACTACAGATCAGTGAGAAAGACTTCTGGGCTGGCCAAGAGGGGAGTGGGGTGTCTCCGTGGCTCAGGCCCCTTGGGAGGCAGCAGGAGAGGCAGCAGCAGAGGCAGCAGAGGCAACCCTGGACTCCCAGAGAAGCAGGCAGAAGTTCAGGCCTCTGCATAAACACCCTGAGGGAACTGAGCCTGGGAGGTGGCCCTGCCCCCACCCCAGCACCAGAACTTAAGCTCATATTGAATAGCAGCCGCTCCTGTTTGAATCTCAGACCCCCAAGCACTAGCTGGGTAGATCCAGGCAGGGGTGGAGAGGAATCTCAGAAGTCAGGTAACTGGCTGGGAAGATGCCCAGAAAAAGGAAGCAGAATAAGACTATAGAAAGCTCCTTTATTAGGGAAGAGATGTTCCTTCCCCCCTTCATTTCTGATGATAAAGTACAATGCCTGCCATTGGAGAAAGACGTGGAGGTCGGGGCCTCTCTATTTCAGACATCCAAGGTGGATGTTGGGTGGGCTCAGGTCATGGAAGAGCTCAGAAAGGATCTTGAAAATCAAGTTAGACAGGTGGAGGAAAAACTGGGAAGAGAAATGACAGAGATGCAAGAAAAGCATGAAAAGGGGATCAATACCCTGCTAAAGGAGACCCAAAAAATGCTGAAGAAAAATAATACCTTGAAGAGTAGGCTCACTCAATTGGCAAAAGAGGTTCAAAAAGTCAATGAGGAGAAGAATGCTTTCAAAAGCAGAATTAGCCAAATGGAAAAAGAGGTTCAAAAGCTCACTGAAGAAAAGAGTTCTCTCAAGATTAGAATGGAACAGATGGAGGCTAATGACTTTCTGAGAAACCAAGAAATCACCAAACAAAATCAAAAGAATGAAAAAATGGAAGAGAATGTGAAATATCTCATTGGAAAAACAACTGACCTGGAAAATAGATCCAGGAGAGACAATTTAAAAATTATGGGACTACCTGAAAGTCATGATGAAAAAAAGAGCCTAGACATCATCTTTCATGAAATTATCAAGGAAAACTGCCCTGAGATTCTAGAACCAGAGGGCAAAATAAGTATTGAAGGAATCCATCGATCACCGCCTGAAAGAGATCCAAAAAGAGAAACTCCTAGGAACATTGTGGCCAAATTCCAGAGTTCCCAGGTCAAGGAGAAAATCTTGCAAGCAGCTAGAAAGAAACAATTCCAGTATTGTGGAAACACAATCAGGATAACACAAGATCTAGCAGCTTCTACATTAAGGGATCGAAGGGCGTGGAAAAGGAACTAGGACTCAAACCAAGAATCACCTACCCAGCTAAACTGAGTATAATACCTCAGGGGAAAATATGGTCTTTCAATGAAACAGAGGACTTTCAAGCATTCTTGATGAAAAGACCAGAGCTGAAAAGAAAATTTGACTTTCAAACACAAGAATGAGAAGAAGCATGAAAAAGTAAAGAGCAAAGAGAAGTCATAAGGGATTTACCAAAGGTGAACTGTTTACATTCCTACATGGAAAGACAATATTTGTAACTCTTAAAACTTTTCAGTATCTGGGTAGTTGGTGGGACCACACACACAGATGTAGACACACACACATGCATACACACAGACATGTACATGCATGCACGCACACACACATACACACAAGCATTCACACACAGAGACAGAGAGCACAGAGTGAATTGAATAGGATGGGACCATATCTTAAAAGAAATTAAGATAAATGGTGAGAGAGAAAGGTAGTGGGAGGACAGAGGGTGAAATAGAATGGGGTTAATTATATCTCATTCAGAAGGCAAGCAGGAAACTTTTCAGTGGAGGGGAAAAGAGGAGAGCTGAGAAAAAAACATGAATTTTACCCTCATCACATTCGACTAAAGGAAGGAGTAAAATGCACGCTCATTTTGGTATGAAAACCTATCTTACAGTACAGAAAAATGGGGAAGAAGGAGATAAGCAGGGAGGGAGGGATGATGGAAGGGAGGGCAATGGAAGAAGGGAGCATTTTGAGGTCAACACTCTTGGGGAGGGACAGGATCAAAAGACAGAATAGAAACAATGGGGGGCAGAATAGGATGGAGGGAAATACAGTTAGTCTTATACAACACAACTGTTATCGAAGTCATTTGCAAAACTACATAGATATGGCCTATATAGAATTGCCTGCCTTCCCAAAGGGAATGCGTGGGGAGGGAGGGATGGGGAGAATTTGGAACTCAAAGTTTTAGGAACCACTGTTGAGTATTGTTCTTGTTATTAGGAAATAAGAAATACAGTTAATGGGGAATAGAAAGTCATCTGGCCCTACAGGACAAAAGAGAAGATGGGGACAAGAGAAGGGAAGGAGGATAGAAGAGAGGGTAGATTGGTGAGAGGGGAAATTAGAATGCTCGGTGTATTGGAGTGGGGGGAGGGGATAAATAGGGAGAAAATTTGGAGCCCAAAATTTTGTGAAAATGAATGTAAAAAGTTAAATAAATAAATAAATTTTAAAAAAAATAAAAAGATTTCTTACTAATATTTTTTGAAAAGTTTTGCCAACTTGATATATCATATTGCACACTTTTTTGAAATCTGGAAAAACAAACTTCCACCAATCAGTAAGACTAAAACCAAAGAGAGAATATTTGTGGGTCATCAAATAAGAGAGATGATGAATGACAAACATTTGAACAAGAATTAAATAAAGTTTAAGAAGTTTCATGGAAATAATTTTTTTGAATTTAGCCAAAACTTCCTGGGAAACTACAAGACAGAATATTGCCAAAAATCTTCTCAAAGCCTTAAAGTTATATAATGCACCATGTCACTCACGATCTGCCTTAGATCCATATTTTACCTTCTTCCCCTAGAACCTGCATACTATCATTAATTATCATGGTTAATTATTCTAGAGAGAAATTGTTATAATGGAAAAACAATACCAGGAACAGTGGATTAAAAATATAGTGGTTGGCTACTATTGGATATTGAAGAAAGACACTCCACAGGCAAAATACAAAAGAAATCATTGCTACATACATGTTAGGTGACATGACCAAGTAATATTTTGTTTAGTGAAAATTATTTTAGTAATATAAAACTGTAGTTTCTATGACAATAGAGAAGATCTGAAATAATTTTTGAAATCAGCACACCCCAACAAAACTATAAGTTTCACCTATTTTTATGGGAGTAATAGAAAAACTCCTTTTGTTGTTGGCCAGTATAATTAAGGAGATATTCAAGGTTCTTTACAGGATCATTGGTTTATAGTTGGGAAGGATTTTACAGGTTATTGAATCCAACTTTTTTGTAATACAAATGAGGAAATTACAGTACACAGAGGTTAAGTGACTTTACCAGAATCACACAGTTTGGATCCAAGAAAGGATTGGACTCCAGATCTTCTTAACAAGCTCAGCCCTCTATCTACAATATCATACTAGCTGAACTAATAAAACAAGGACAACATTTCCCAAATTTTTCCATCAATTTCATGGTGTGCTGATCAAAATACTGCCAGCATAATCTGTGCAATTATATAAAAGAACAAAAAAATTAATGTAGAAGAACAAAACATAAAGAATATAATGAAATTATGAAAAAACTAAAAGGAGGAAGAGTGACTTGTACTCCTTCACCTCAAATTATACTATAAAACAATAGTTGAAAGCTTAGTAGTTAAAAATAGATCAATGAAAGAGTTTAAAAATAATAGCAACAATTTCATGACAGATACATATAATGAAGAAAATTTTAAAAGGTCACATAAAATAAACATAAGTGGTTTATACTACTTCTAAGTCAACTGGCATCTCTTTCAAAGGTGGGGTCAGCAATCGGAAAATTGAGTGTTTTCATGTGCATGGAAAATCATGTATAATGTACAATCAGAATTTTCTCTTTATTCTTTCTTAGATATTTATTATTCTTGTTTTCTTTTCCTGTTTTCTTTCTATATATTTGGATGTCTGTATTTCTTCAATGAAGTTAAAATAAAATTTTTTACAACAAAAATGGAGTTAATTTGAATCTCCATTTTATAATGAGTCATTTCTTCATATTATCCTTACTGATTAAATAATTTTTATGTTATCCTCTGTGATGAATGGTAAATGTCTTCCATTTTTTATTTAGTTGTGAATTCAATCAATTTTTATAAAAGTGATGCATAGTGCTTAAAAATAGCTATACTAGCTTTTTTTATAGTTGTCAAATGTCTACAGTATACACTTTTTCTCACATTCTGTTTAGTTTTTTAGATTTCTTTCTAGTAGACTTGTCTAAATGTGAAAGAGTCAAGTTGAAATCCTCAGAAATAATTGTTTCACTACTTACATTTTTTCATAATTCAATTAGCTTTTTACTAAAGTATTTGCATTACTTTTCAATTACTTAAATAGTATACGTTACTTGTACTTAACATTGATGTTTGATTATCTATGATAGCATTTACCATAATGTAGTATCTCTGTTTATCTCCTTCAAATATGCCTATTTTTACTTTTGCCTTTTGTGAGATCAAAATTGCCTCTCAGTTGAGGCAAAATAAATTCTATTTCGTCTTCTCATTTTAACTTTTTATGAATTATCATTTTAAATGAACTTAAATTTGTAGCCTTTGGTTTTGCAATACATACATTTCTGAAGGTATCTATCCCTATCTATCTGACAAATAATTCCTTATAACAAAGGGAATCAAAAAAATTTAAAAAACCTTACCAATATATTTTTTTAAATCTGACATTATATTTGCAGTGTTCTATACCAGTAGTCCCCAACAATCTTTGTATATAAGTAGGGAGTGAATGTAGGAGCAAATCTTGTTCATTATCATTTCACTACATTCAGTTTCAGTCATTTTACTATTGTTCTTTCCATTTATATTTGTAAATATTTTCATTGTTCTCTGTATTCATCATCTTTACCATTTTTCATAACACACTAATATGATACTGAATTGATATAACACAACTTGTTTCATCATTACCCAATAGATTATCATACTCTGTTTATAGGGGGGTTTTGCTATTACAAAATATGCTCATAATATTTCAGTACACATGAGTCCTTTCTTTCATCATTGGTTTTCTTAGGATACATACCTAAAATCAGACTTTCTGGGGCAGTGGGTATGGATATTTGAACACATTACATCATTACAAATTGTTTTTCCAAATGATTGGACCAATTCACAGAAAGACCAATGATGTATTAGTGTGCCCAACTCTTTACATTCTGTTTGTTTCTTATATAAAAAAAATTAGTTGAGTTTGTTTTATTTTTTTGCTTTCTAATGCATTCTGATGTCCTCTTTCAATTTACGGGTAAATTTACTCCATTAATATTCAGGGATATGATTATTATTAATTTTATTCTCTACTGAATCCTTTTATCTTTATCTTTATGCATATATCAGAACAAGATATCCAATCTCAGTCCCTCTTTCCTCTCCATTTTCAACCAAGATCAAGAACTTATTCTTGTCTTCTCTTACATATATTTTTTAATTAGCCCTCCAGAGCTAAAGTTTGTTTTCTCTTGTAGCAATATCCTCATTGTTCTCACCCTCCAGTTAAAACACTCCTCATTCATGCCTTATGGGCCCATATCCCCACTTCACATACTGTACTTTTATCTTTTTTGAATAATCTTTTTTGAAAAACACTTTCCTTGATGAACCAGGTAACAATGAAGCTCATGAAGTTTCCATTCCCCCAACTACATTCCATCTCTATGTCTTTACATCTTCTATTTTGCCTGATTGTAAGAAATAATAAGTTTTTCTTTCCTCATCACATTTTTTTAAATTGTCCTCTAAGAAATACCTTACTCCATGTACCAAGACAAGCTCAAAATATGTACATAATATATATGTATGTGTGTATATATGCGTGTGTATGTATATATACATATATATGTGTGTGTATATATATACACACATATATATGTATATAGTAAATCAATTGGGGAGCATGGAAAATTTTACCTGGGAGTTAAAGGAGTAAAGGATAAGTGAAGATTTTATGACGGAACAAAAGATAGAAAGGAGCATGTGAAGTAAAATAGATAATATTGATTACAATATTAAAAAGCATTTGCACACACAAAACCAATGTAGTCAAAATAAGAAGGATAACAGGAAATGGGGAGATTTTTACAAGTTTCACTGATGAAGGTCTGATTTCTCAAATATAAGAAACTCGACAAAATTTATAAAAACTAATGAATGACCAAAGGATATTAAAAAGCAGACTTCAGAAGAAAAAAACTATCAATAATCATATAAATGCTCTAAATCTCTAATAACTACAGAAATACAAATTGAACAAACTCTGAGATAATACTTCATACTCATGAGATGGGCTAAGATGATTGGAAAAGAATATGACAAATGCTGGAGGGGATATAAATGTCTATATTAATGCACTAGTCCAGCTGTGAACTAGCTAAGCAATTCTGGAGAACAATTTGGAACTATGTCCAAAACAATTCAATTATAAAAGTGTGTACATTTTTCTTACCCAGCAAGAATGTTACTAGATTTTTATCCCTAAACAGGTAAAAATAATTTAATAATGTGCCTATATGTACTAATATATATCAAATGAAAGAGATTGAGAAATAACCAAAAAAAAAAGAATAATCCAAGAAAAGAGAGATTAGGAAAAGGTCAATCAAATAGAAAAGGAAATCCAGCATCATAAGGAAGAAAACAACTCCTTGTACTTATGTATATATTGTATTTCTAAAAGTCTTCTAAATTCAGAAAGAAATAAAATGTTAAAGGAATAGGGAGGGAAAAAGGATAAGGGAAGGCTCTCTGGAGGGGAGGGTTTGGGAACAGGTTAAAGAGGGTGTACAGAAGGGTGTTTACATTAATAGTAATGAGAGAACAAGGAAGGGATCCTTGGGAGGATAAGGCAGGGATCTTTAGAAAGAAGGGGGAAGTAATGGATCAAATGTTGTTGTTGTGTTCGTCCTTCATTTTCTTTTTTTTCTTTTTTTTCCTCAATATAAATTTATTTATTTAACTTTTTACATTCATTTTCACAAAATTTGGGGGTCCATATTTTCTTCCCATTTATCCCCTCCCCCCACTCCAATACACCGAGCATTCTAATTTCCCCTCTCACCAATCTGCCCTCTCTTCTATCATCCCTCCCTTCTCTTATCCCCATCTTCTCTTTTGTCCTGTAGGGCCAGATGACTTTCTATTCCCCATTAACTGTATTTCTTATTTCCTAATAGCAACAACAATACTCAACAGTTGCTCCTAAAACTTTGAGTTCCAAATTCTCCCCATCCCTCCCTCCCCACCCATTCCCTTTGGGAAGGCAGGCAATTCAATATAGGCCCTATCTGTGTAGTTTTGCAAATGACTTCCCTGATAGTCATGTTGTGTAAGACTAACTATTTCCCTCCATCCTATCCTGCCCCCCATTGTTTCTATTCTGTCTTTTGATCTTGTCCCTCCCTGAGTGTTGACTTCAAATTGCTCCCTCCTCCCATTGCCCTCCCTTCCATCACCCCCCCACCTTGCTTATCTCCTTCTCCCCCACTTTCCTGTATTGTAAGATAGGTTTTCATACCAAAATGAGTGTGCATTTTATTCCTTCCTTTAGTCGAATGTGATGAGGGTAAACTTCTTGTTTTTTTCTCAGCTCTCCTCTTTTTCCCTCCACTAAAAAGTCTCCTGCTGGCCTCTTGAATGAGATATAATTTACCCCATTCCATTTCACGCTCTCTCCTCCCACTACCTTTCTCTCTCACCATTTACCTTAATTTCTTTTAAGATATGGTCCCATCCTATTCAATTCACTCTGTGCTCTCTGTCTTTGTATGTGTGTGCATGCACGTGTGTACATGTGTGCATGTGTGTGTGTGTGTATGTGTGTGTGTGGTCCCACCAACTACCCAGATACTGAAAAGTTTTAAGAGTTACAAATATTGTCTTTCCATGTAGGAATGTAAACAGTTCACCTTTGGTAAGTCCCTTATGACTTCTCTTTGCTGTTTACTTTTTCATGCTTCTTCTCATTCTTGTGTTTGAAAGTCAAATTTTCTTTTCAGCTCTGGTCTTTTCATCAAGAATGCTTGAAAGTCCTCTGTTTCATTGAAAGACCATATTTTCCCCTGAAGTATTGTACTCAGTTTTGCTTGGTAGCTGATTCTTGGTTTTAGTCCTAGTTCCTTTGACTTCTGGAATATCCTATTCCACGCCCTTCGATCCCTTAATGTAGAAGCTGCTAGATCTTGTGTTATCCTGATTGTATTTCCACAATACTGGAATTGTTTCTTTCTAGCTGCTTGCAAGATTTTCTCCTTGACCTGGGAACTCTGGAATTTGGCCACAATGTTCCTAGGAGTTTCTCTTTTTGGATCTCTTTCAGGCGGTGATCGATGGATTCCTTCAATACTTATTTTGCCCTCTGGTTCTAGAATCTCAGGGCAGTTTTCCTTGATAATTTCATGAAAGATGATGTCTAGGCTCTTTTTTTATCATAGCTTTCAGGTAGTCCCATAATTTTTAAATTGTTTCTCCTGGATCTATTTTCCAGGTCAGTTGTTTTTCCAATGAGATATTTCACATTCTCTTCCATTTTTTCATTCTTTTGGTTTTGTCTGGTGATTTCTTGGTTTCTCAGAAAGTCATTAGCCTCCATCTATTCCATTCTAATTTTGAGAGAACTCTTTTCTTCAGTGAGCTTTTGAACCTCTTTTTCCATTTGGCTAATTCTGCTTTTGAAAGCATTCTTCTCCTCATTGGCTTTTTGAACCTCTTTTGCCAACTGAGTGAGCCTATTTTTCAAGGTGTTATTTTTCTTCAGCATTTTTTTGGGTCTCCTTTAGCAGGGTATTGATCCGTTTTTCATGCTTTTCTTGCATCTCTCTCGTTTCTCTTCCCAGTTTTTCCTCCACCTGTCTAACTTGATTTTCAAAATCCTTTCTGAGCTCTTCCATGGCCTGAGCCCATTGGATATCTATTTCAGATGTTTGGGATACAGAGGCCTTGGCTTCTATGTCTTTCCCTGATGCTAAGCATTGTTCTTCCTCACCTGAAATGAAAGGAGGAAATATCTGCTCACCAAGAAAATAACCTTCTATGGTCTTATTTTTTTTCCCTTTTCTGGGCATTTTCCCAGCCGGTTAATTGACTTCTGAGATTCCTCTCCACCCCTGCCTATATCCACCCAGCTAGTGCTTGAGGTCTGAGATTCAAATGCTGCTCCCCAGCCTCAGGGCTTTCAGCTGGGGGCAGAGCTGCTATTCAATGTGAGCTTAAGTTCTGGTGCTCAGGTGGGGGCAGGGCTGCCTCCCAGGCTCAGTTCCCTCAGGGGGTTTATGTGGAGACCTTCAGTAGTGGATCTGAGGTCCTGCCTGCTCTGGGAGTCCCGGGCTGCCACTGCCCCTGCCGCTGCCTCCCGACGGGGCCTGAGTTATGGAGACACCTTGCTCCCCTCTCGGCTAGCCCAGAAGTCTCTCTCACTGACCTGTAGCACCTGTGGGTGGAGGGACCTTCGCAGCCACCAGAGGTTCCATCCCTGAAGCCTGCTCAGATCTGCTCCTCTCGGGTCCCGCAGGCAATGCTGGGCTCTGCTCTCTGGTGCACGATGGACCTTTGGGGTCGGTTTTTCAGGGCTCTCTGGAACGGAAATGTCCTACACTGCGTTGCTGCATGACTTCCACTGCTCTAGAATTTGTGGGGAGTTCTTTTTACAGGAAATTTGTGGGCTGTGGGTTAGGAGCTAGCATATGTAAGTTTTTCTAGTCTGCCATCTTCCGTCCTTCATTTTCTAAGAAGACTATGACCTCAGAGAAATTATGACATGACTTGCACTTGACTGTGTCTTGAGTGAGAGAGCACTGTGCAAGGTCACAAACTTCACTTTCTCCTCCTGAGCCATCTAGATCCAGTAGCCAGATATTCATCAGGATGACTGGAGATGGCCC
Source organism: Bettongia penicillata ogilbyi (assembly GCA_023548195.1). Taxonomy (NCBI): domain Eukaryota; kingdom Metazoa; phylum Chordata; class Mammalia; order Diprotodontia; family Potoroidae; genus Bettongia; species Bettongia penicillata. The sequence continues at coordinate 750,820 of JAJHZJ010000177.1, read as the reverse complement.
AGGATGCAATGGGAGACTTTGGCCTTTTAGGCTAAGGCTTTTGCAAGTACTTACTTAGAAGGAGGTAACACCCATTCAGTGAATAGGCCTGTTTACGAAGTAGTCAGGGAATAGCCCCTTCAATGAGCAAAAGAGAAAAATAACTAAATCAAACTGGAAGAGAAAGGAAAACAGTTACTATTGACAATCACTGTAAGCCAGGAGGGTCCAGAGAACAGTCATTAAGTAGAGCTTGGGCAAGGACCTATTGTTGTGCAATCTATGGGCTTCAGAGCACACTGGGTTTATGGTTTGAGGGAAGGAAAGAAGGAAGGAAGGAAGGAAGGAAGGAAGGAAGGAAGGAAGGAAGGAAGGAAGGAAGGAAGGAAGGAAGGAAGGAAGGAAGGAAGGAAGGAAGGAAGGAAGGAAGGAAGGAAGGAAGGAAGGAAGGAAGGAAGGAAAGAAGGAAGGAAGGAAGGAAAGAAGGAAGAAAAATAGCCAGTAAACCCCACGTTAACTGGGCATCCTCTGTCCATTCCAATTTACCTTCCTTTGGAAAGGAGAAGGAAGGTTAGAGGGAGACAGAAGGGATAGCATGAGCTGAGTTACCCAGTTAGCTGGGTCCCCGCTCAGACAGCTCAGTCTACTCACAGGTTGAGTTTGTCCTTCATTTTCAAAGAAGATCATGACATCAGAGAAGTGATAACATGACTTGCACTTGACTTTGCTTTGAGTGAGGGAGGATTGTGCAAGGTCACCAGCCTCACTTTCTCCTCCTGGGTCATCAAATCAAAGGAGGTTATAGAAGGATGTTTAGCTTTTAGGGAATGGGAAGATAAGGGAAAGATACTTGAAGGGCAGACTATGTTAAGTAATAGGAAGGCATGGTAGAGAGTTGAAGGAAAGTAAAGGATTATGGGGATAGAAAATAAGACATGCACAAAATCATAAACACAAAGATCAGAAGTAGAATTTGTTTAGGAAAGTCTATATATGCATGCACATATGTAAGTACATAAGCACATAAGTAAATACGTATGTATATATAAGGATATGTGAACCTCAATATTTATGTCTGTATATAAATATATCCATGTTTAATTATAATCTTGGGGGCAGGAAAAGAGAAAAAGAACAAAGTAAAAATTGCACAGCAGAAAACAAAAAGAAACTAAGAAGAAAAAGAAACAATGGACAGCTTGCAACACAACATGTAGGACTTATAGGTTTTCTTGAAGTAGAAATTTATTGCTATGTATTTTGAATACTCTCATGTTCTGCTGTGCACATGACATGCATTATTTCCTGTTTATTATGTACTTAAAATATAGAAGTTTATAAAGTTCCTTTTCTTATTGTGTACTTAAGATTCAGTCATTTAAAAAAAAAGAAAGAAAACTATGAATTCAACATTCAAGTAAAAATGATCATGATCAACTCTACTCAACACAATGGTTCTTCTGCTTAGGAAATTTCCATTTCAGTATGCAATAATAAATGCTTCAGTTGTTCTATATATCAGGCCAAGATGTCTCCAGCAATGCTTCAAATTGTTGCGTGGTTATCCCTCAAGAGCATCCTTGCTACCAAACCCCACCACATCTTCTCACTTAACAGTTCTGAAACCCTAATCAATGCATTACTGCTCTTGCTACTGAACATCTTGTCATTTACTCTCTTGAAGCTCCATTTACCATCATTATGTAACATCTGTTACAGTAATTAATTCATTGTAAGTCTCTGAGGTTATTTGATATCTCCAAAGGTCTATGTAGTTCCCTTCTTTTCAGTTTTGGAGAATTTGTTTTCTATGAAATGTTACGACTTCAGTAACAATTTTCCAAGTCCCCAGTTAGAAAAATTCCTAATAATCTGAATAAAATACCAGGGTCATCATGTCCACACCTAGATTGACATGACTCTGAGAATTTGGTTCTCTGGCAACTTCTACCTTTGGCTATTCCATCTTGTTCTTTGGTGTAATGTTAGAGATGGCTAAGACCATGTGAGTTTCAAAAAGTTTGAAGAACAAGCTGCCAGAAATTTGGAATTTGGAATCTCGACCAGAGTCTGTAGATAGCCAATTCTCAGCCATCAGCACAGTCTTAAAAAAAGTCTAGAACCCATTCTAGCGAGATACTGATTTCAGAGACAAAATGCCAGCTCCAATAAGCAATGAAGAGATTATTATAGCCAATGAACTATTCTATATTTGAGAGAGAACTTGATGGAGTCAGTGCTTTATAGCAACTATAACTTCGAGTATAGCAACTATAACTTCGAGTCCAGTCTCTGGGGACTGAGGAGGATATACTAATTGGATATAGGATAAGTTTATATTAATATTTTTGGGTTAAATGACGTTAGAGGACTAATTGCTGCCTGAAATGATGATGTTGAGGAGATATTGACTGCCATTAGACATAGATAATGGGAAAAACACACACAAGTAGGGAGAAGGGTTCAAATTGAAAGTATTAGCGATATATAGCATAATGTCTTAAAGTTACCACTAGAACCTTGAGGTTCTAAACAGGTTTGCTCTGTGGGCACTGACTAATCAGTGTGAGTGTGAGTAAAGATAAGGACCCTAAGGGTCTATATGAATTGCAAAATAATTTAAAAGGGAATTGTAAAGGAAAAAAAGAGACTAACAATGTCAGATGTCATTATTTTCTGAAGTCATTAGGAGCAAATTATTTTTTAAAGTTACTGTTCCCTAAAATATCTCATACTAAGTAAAGGTAGAAAGGCAGAACAGAACAGAATAAACAATCAAGAATTATTTCTGAAATATTTCTTATTTATTTTTAACGTTCTTTTCTTTTTCAGCTTTGAATCTTAAATTTCTGTCTTCCAACCCTTCTTCTCCCAATGAGAAGGCAACCAATGTATCTATTATACATGTGAAATGATACAAAACATATTTCAATGTTAACTGTATCACAAAAAAATTAAAAAGTGAGAAAATTATTCAATTTTCACTCAGAGATCATCAGTTCTCTCTGAAAGTGGATAGAATTTTTTCATCATAAGTCCTTTGGAATTATCTTGGATCATTGCATTGATCAGAGTAGCCAGTTCTTTTACACTTTTTCATCATACATTGCTATTATGGTGCATGAGTACATATAGGTCTTGTCATGTTTTTTCTCAAAGATGTGGTGGGGTTTGGTAGCAAGGATGCTCTTGAGGGATCATCATTTCATATAGTCAATAGAATTCCATTGCAATCTTAAGTCACAACTTCTTCAGACATTTTCCAATTGATGAGTTTTCCCCCAACTTCCAATTCTTTGTCACCACAAAAAGTGTTTAAATAAATATTAGTTGTGCAAATACATTTTTATATTTGTACACCCTTTTCCTTTTTCTTTGACCTTTTGGGGCTACAGACCTAACAGTGCTATTGCTGGGTCAAAAGGACAGTGTTTACAGCCCTTTCATCACAGTTCCAAATTGTTCTTCTGAAAGCTTGGATCAGTTCACAGCTTCATCAACAGTTTCTTACTGCACAATTTTCCCTCATCCCTTCCCATATTTGTCTTTCTGATAGATGTGAGGTGCTACCTCAGAGTTGTTTTGATTTGCACTGCTCTACTCCACAGCTATTTTGATCAATTTTTCATATGACTATTGAGAGCTGTGATTTCCTCTTTTAAAAACTGTCTGCTCAAATCCTTTGACCATTTTTCACTTGGAGAGTGGATCATATTGATGTAAATTTGACTCAGTCATATATACATACATATATATATGAAAAATGAGGTCTTTATCAAAGAAACTTACTGTAAAATATATATTACTTCATTGTCTTTTAACAAAATGTAGTTTCACTGAATATCTTTTTTAATTAAATCTATTTTCACTTCTGCTTTGTCTGAGAACATGATTTACTATCTTTGCTGTTTTTCCTTCAGTTGAAATATTAATAGATTCTGTTCCAGCATTTTATTTTAATTCTGTGTGTCTTTCTGTGTGAAGTGTCTTTTGCAAACAACATATTGGTGGATTGTGGTTTCTAATCCATCCCTCTATCCACTTCCATTTTATTCCTGAAGTCATCCAACTCACAGAATGGAACTTATTTATTAGTTTGTATCTTCACATGTGTTTCTCTTTTCTTTTGTGAGTTTTTCAAATATTTTTTATTGTTCTTTCCTTTTTTCCATGTCTAGCATTACTCACTTAGCTATTTCTCTGTACTTATAGTGGAGGCCTTTCCTTATAATATGAACATAAATATATACATACATACATTCATACATATGTTTTTTCCCAAGGAAAACAAATCTACAGATCTCCCATATCTGAATGCATGTCACTCTGTAGGTCTAGTCTATCACCTCTTTGACAAGAAGTGGTACGTACTATTTCCTCATCAGTCTTTTGAAGATGTCATTCATCACTGTACTACTGAGGTCTTTCAAATTTTTTCCCCTTCTGGTCATCACATAGATTGTCCTTCTAGTACTTAGTGCAGTCTACATCAGTTAATAAATGTATTTCCATATTACTCAAAAGTAGTCATATTTGTCACTTCTTATGGCACAATAAAAGTTTACTACATTTCTACATGCAATCTTCTCAGTTATTTCCCAAAGACAAGCTCAAAATGTGTACATAATACATGCCTATATAAATATACATATATATGTGTGTATGTATACACACACACACACACACACACACACACACATAGTAAGTCAATTGGGGAACATGGAAAATTTTACCTGACAGTTAAGGGAAAAAAGGATAAGGGAAGATTTTATGACTGAACAAAAGACAGAAAGGAGTATGTGAGGTAAAATATTAAAAAGCTTTTGCACACATAAAACCAATGTAGCCAAAATGAGAAGGAAAACATTTTTTTTTAATTTTTACAAGTTTTTCTGATAAAGGTCTGATTTTTCAAATATAAGAAACTCATCAAAATGTATAAAATTTAATGAATGGCCAAAGGATATTAAAAAGCAGACTCCAGAAGAAAAAACTATCAATAATCATATAAAGTGCTCTAAATCTCTAATAACTATAGAAATACAAATTGAACCAACTCTGAGATAACACTTCATACTCATCAGATGGGTTAAGTAAATGGCCAGGGAAATGAGCAAAAACTGGAAAGATAATCAAGCTATAGAATGTTACTTTGGTGACAAGGAAGACCAAAATATGCAAACAGAAAAAACAAAGTCAAAGCTCTTCCATCCAAAGCCTCCAAGAAAAATATGAATTGGTCTCAGGCTATGGAAGACGTCAAAAAGGATTTTGAAAATCAAGTAAGAGAAATAGAGCAAAAATTGGGAAGAGAAATGAGTGATTCAAGAAAATCATGAAAAACGAGTCAACTGCTTGCTAAAGAAGATCCAAAAAATGCTGAAGAAAATAACACTTTAAAAAATAGACTAACTCAAATGGCAAAAGAGATCCAAAAAACGAATGAGGAGAAGAATGCCCCAAAAAGTAGAACTGGCCATATGAAGAAGGAAATGCAAAAGCTCACTGAAGAAAATAATTCTTTAAAGATTAGAATGGAGAAGATGGAAACTAATGATTTCATGAAGAATCAAGAAATTATAAGACAAAAGCAAAGATATGGAAAAAAGAGAGGACGATGTGAAATATCTCATTGGAAAAACAACTGACCCGAAAAACAGGTCCAGGAGAGACAATTTAAAAATTATGGGAATACCTGAAAGCCATGATCAAAAAAAGAGCTTAGACATCATCTTTCATGAAATTATCAGGGAAAACTGCCCTGATATTCTAGAAACAGAGGGCAAAATAAATATTGAAAGAATCCACTGATCACCTCCTAAAAGAGATATGAAAAGAAAAGCTCCTAGGAATATTGTAGCCAAATTCCAGAACTTCCAGGTCAAGGAGAAAATATTGCAAGCAGCCAGAAAAAAACAATTTGAGTATTGTGAAAATACAATCAGGATAACACAAGATCTGGCAACGTCTACATTAAAGGATCACAGGGCTTGGAATATGATATTCCAGAAGTCAAAGGAACTAGGATTAAAACTAAGAATAACCTACCCAGAAAAACTGAGTATAATACTGCTGGGGGGGGGCAGGATGGGAATGGTCACTCAATGAAATAGAGGACTTTCAAGCATTCTTGATGAAAAGACCAGAGCTGAATAGAAAATTTGACTTTCAAGCACAAGAATCAAGAGAGGCATGAAAACATAAACAGGAAAGAGAAATCATACAAGATTTACTAAAGTTGAATTGCTTCCATTCCTACATGGAAAGATAATATTTGAAACTCTTGAGACTTTTCTCAGTATTGGTGTAGTTGGAGGGATTATATACATATAGACAGAGGGCACAGGGTGAGTTGAATATGAAGGGATGATATCTAAAAAAATAAAATTAAGGGATGAGAGAGGAATCTATTGTGAAGAGAAAGGGGAAAATGGAATGGGGCAAATTATCTCTCATCAAAGAGGTAAGAAAAAGCTATTTCAATGGAGGGGAAAAAACAGGCAGGTGAGCAGGAAAATAGTGAAGCTTACTCTCATCACATTTGGCTTAAGGAGAGAATAACATGCACACTCAATTTGATATGAAACTCTATCTTACCCTACAGAAAAGTAGGGGAGAAGGAGATAAGTGGGATGCAGGGGGATAGAAGGGAGGAAAAATGGGAGGAGGGGGGTATTTCTAAGTACACACTTTTGGTGAGGGACAAAGTAAAAAGACAGCAAAGAATACATGGGGGCAGGATATGATGGAGGGCAATATAGTTGATCTTCACAACATGACTTTCATGGAAGTCTTGCATAACTATACATGTATGGCCTGTGTTGATTTGCTTGCCTTCTCAGTGGGGACTGGGGGGAGGGGTGGGGAAGGGAGAGAAGGTGGAACTCAATATTTTAAAAATGAATGTTAAAAATTGCTTGTACATGCAACTGGGAAATAAGAAATACAGATAATGGGGTATAGAATTCTATCTTTCCCCACAAGAAAATAGAGGAGATGGGAATAAGGGAAGGGATGGGGTGTGATACAAGGGAGGGTGGATTGGTGGAAGGAGTTATCAGAATGCAGTGTCTTGGGGTGGGGGATGGGAAAGATGGGGAAAAAATTTGGAACTCGAAATCTTGTGAAAATGAATGTTGAAAAGTAAAAATAGATAAATTTTTAAAAAATAAGAAAGAAAAGAAATGTAGAGCAAGTCACTAAAAGAGATAGATTGAACTAAATGGTATTTGAAGTCTCTTCACACTGTGAGGTTCTGTGACTCTACCACTATTTCATCCTCAAGTTCTCCAATTTAATAGATCCTCCCATTGACAAGGTTAAATATCATAATTCATTTCACTGGAAACTAGAGGCAGAAAGAACTTTAAAAGAATTCATCCTTCATTTTCCTTTGGCCTTCATCAAGATCTACCAAAATCTCAAAAGCAAATCATCATAGCTACTAATGCATCAATACCTTACTGGGGCTAATTCTCAGTTTTTTAAAGAATGAACTTAGTAAGTATAAGATAAAAAAAATATTGAAAACAATAAAAAATGGCCAAAAAAAATGTAAAAAAAACCTGAAGATTTTAGTAAATTGCATAGACACTGAGTTGGCTGGGTGACAATACAATAACAAAAGAAGATTTAGGTTATAGTAAGAGAAGCACAGTATTCCATGGATTCCAAGGTGTTTTACTGTCCTCCCCCATGTACTGATTTTGTGCATTCTTCTTTTGAGTACGCATCATGACAAGAAAAACTATACATCATATGGCAGACAAAATTATTAGTAATGAAGGCAGTATTTGAAATGTGGAGGGTTCACTATGCAAGAATCTGATAATCACATCCTCATTCAAACTGATGACAAAAACTTAGATTTCCTTCAAAATAGCAATTCATTAAACATCAGATTTATTGGGTTTTATTTTTAGCACATTTAAATTCATAAATTTAAGTCAATAACAATGAACACATAATATTTCCCAAGCTCCTTTTTATTAGTACTACTCAGACATAACAATTAGAGTAGAATGTAAGGTGTCCATGGTCAGGGCCTATTTTCTTTTTGTATTTATATCAACATAATATCCTGAATACAGGAGATGCTTGTCATTGTATGGAATTTAATTTATGAAAATAAATGTTTTGTGCCCATCAATTTTTTCATGGCCCTCTTCACTTCCTTGTTCCTCAGACTGTAGATCAAGGGGTTCAACATGGGGATCATTACAGTATAGAAAAGAGACACCACCTTGTTCTGATCAGTTGAATATATTGACTTGGGCATCACATAAATGAATGTAATGGTCCCAAAGTACAATGTAACAGCAGTAAGGTGGGAGGAACATGTGGAGAAAGCTTTGGATCTCCCCTCAATGGAACGCATCTTCAGGACTGAGAAGAGGATGTATACATAAGAGATAGTTATGATCAAAACTGTTATTACAATTATCGAGCCTGAAGAGAAAGAAGGAAGAATTTCAAAAAGAGGGACATGAGAACAAGAAAGTTTCAGCAGGGGTGAGTAGTCACAGAAGAAGTGATTGATTTTATTGGGTCCACAAAAAGACAAATTCAATAAGCAACCAGCAAAGGTCCAACCATTCATACAACCACCTAGGTAGGATATGATGACTAACAGAATACAGACCCTGGTAGACATGTGGGTGGAGTAGAGTAGGGGGTTACAGATGGCCACATACCGATCATAAGCCATCACAGCCAGCAGGAAGCACTCAGCAGTCCCTAAGGTGACTGCAGAACAAAGTTGGGTAACACAGCCTTGCAAAGAGATTGAAGTTATGTCTGTAAGGAAGTTCATGAGCATCACAGGCATGACAGAGGAGGAAAACCCTATATCCACAAAAGCCAAGTGACTGAGGAAAAGGTACATTGGAGTATGAAGTTGGGAACTCTTTTGTATCAGTACTATGATGCTGAGATTGCCAAGTAAAATGACAATATAGATCCCTAGAAATAGCACAAATAGGAAGACACGAAGAGTTGGGTCATCTGTTAACCCTAAAATAAAAAATTCTGTCACCTTAGTGTAGTTTCTGCCAGTCATCTGTTCTCAAACGGTGCCTGTTAAGACAAAGAAAATGGTAATTAGAAAGAAATAAAAAACTAAAATTTGAGTATTTATCTATGGAATAAATATTTATTGCCAACCTAAGACCCTATGCCAGACCACAATGCAAATAGAAAAATGAATAAGATATAGGAAGAGAGATCAGATACATAAATAAATAACAATTGTAAATAACAAACAAAAATGTAATATGGTCAATGTATAAGAAAGTGATTCAAACAATTACCGTGCTCTGAAAATACAGAAGAAGGAAGTCAGAGATTCCTTCATGGAAATGCAAGTATCTGAACTAGGTCTCAGAATCAGTAGATTTCAACAGGAAAAAATGGGGTTAGGATGCAAAATATTATAAATAATCTGATACTAAGTTGGGTCAGAAAAAGCCTGGGCAAAACATCACACAGTTCATATTGGAAACATTTGGCCAGTTTAATATGTTGGAAGTTTTGTAAACATCATATGAACAGCAGATCTGAGGTTCATCCACAGAAATAGGCCATAAGGAATCCAACTGACTGAACAGCTGAAACTGCCCAAACTTACATACGGTCACAGAGATGGATGACAGAAATCTAAACTGATACAACACTGTGGTTTGCTCATATTCACACACATAGTCCAAAGCAAGTGGGCAGATGAAATATTATCCATTGAATTCAGGCAACAAAGAAAGTCCAATCCAGAAAGCCATGACTTAGATAAAGGTTCGCTTTTACTCTAGACAAATGCCAGCTATTCTTTTGTTCTTTGCACACCTGGTTAAACAATGCATTTGGTAAGTAGACATTAGGGACATTTATCTAGACAATACACTTGCAAAGCATACAAACATTTATGGTGCAAAGTTAACAAGCAGACGTTTGAAGACAAATTTCTATGACACATCACATCTTCACAGTCATAGAATTGATTGAGAGATAGAGAGAATGCAAGATCCTGTCATGTTTATTGTTTGCTAGTTGAAAATCCTGGCACAAGTTCTGTGGGTCGTTCTGTAATGGTCTGCTCTCATGTTGATGAGAATAGACACTGTGTTAGACCACCACCTGTGCCATATGAGGAATTAGAAATGACACATAAGAAAATGAAGTTGGAAAAAACAGCTGGATATGACTAAATGTAGACATAAGAAATCAGTATGGGAAGCAATACTGTTGTAAAGGCGCTGAGGGAATCTATTTCCAAGGTATCACAGAGATGGGAAGATTCAGAGGAATGGAAAAGCTCAGAGATGATGTTGTTGGCCATCCCTGCTAATCCCTTAACCTCTCGTGGCTTTAGTTTCCCCATCTGTAAAATGGAGATGCTCATAGCACCAACCTTGCCATGAAGATCAAATGAGATAATATATGCAAAGCATTTTGCAAACTTTAAAGCCTTATATAAATGCCAACTATTTTTTCCATTTCTTTGATATATGAAAATGCACTGCTAGGAATATCTTGGTGGCTGTTGGACCTTTCTTTTTGTCTTGCACTTGATGCACACACTTACACACACACACACATACACACACATATATATTTGTATGTATGTATACACATATACATACATAAACAAACATATAAATATGTATATTGCGTTTGTGTATGCCTATGTCAGAAAGATAGCTTTTTTTGTGTGGATCATGTTACATTATGAATTGAACTTTCAAAAGAATGTGATAAAAAAAAACCAGACATTTGAAAACGGTTAAATATGTAAAGGAATATATTCTGTTTTAAAACAGATAATGATAATAATATTTACTAACAAAGAACACATTTTTATTTGAAAATTTGTGCTTATCACTTAGAAAAATTATGAAAGTATATAGGATGATTTAACGATGCAACTTCAATACATTAATTTGAGTCAACAATCAAGTACTTGCTGTATGTCTGCTGTATGACTAAACCCAGAATGATTTAGTCATAATTTATAAGCAAAAGATAAATGAAATGTAACGGCTAGAGAAATATAAAGAAATTAATAAATATTCAAGCCCTGATCTGTGATTAGTGAAATTTTATTCTTTTAGGTAAAAACTCTTGGGACTATATTTTGATATTGTTCTGAGTTTTGATTACAAGAATATTTGTCTGAATTATCATGAAGCCAATAGTAGAAAATTACTTATGCTGCAGCTTGAGAATGAATCTATATGTCTGCCCTGAGAATAGTAGGGGGAATGACCTTCACATGGCCTAAGGAAGTAGTCTCTTGACTCAGTTTCCCATTGTGCAATGACCTTTCTCAACAGGAAATTTCCCCACCTGGATAACCCTGACCCTGGCTTTTGATCACTTGTGGCTACATAATTGACTATGAAATATGACTCATGACTGGAATCAAACAGAATTATGGGAGTTTTTTCCCCTATAATGGTACATGTCAGATCAGTCTCTGCCCTTGACAAGATGAGTTTTGACATTTTTATAAATATGGCCTTCCTTTTCCTTTCATAGTAAATTTCTATAATCAAGACAGGACAGCAGAAGTTTTGCAAGTACAATACATTAATTAATAAATTGATACTGAACATTTCTGAGTTGCTATAATAGGATATGTGTATTTAAAAATCTTATAATTTTAATCTGTATTTGTGGTCAACTTATAATATAGGCATAACATCCTCCAAAAGGAGGAATTGAATTGAGTAATAAGGCAAAGATGCAAAGTAATAGTTTTCTAATTAGGAGGCATAGTAAATTTTGAGAAAGCAGCATGATTAAATTGTTTTCTCCAAGAATTATACATATGTATGTGATTGACTTCTATTGTTCTTATCATGGTAATTCAGGCTTTTAGTATGTTTTAGTAATATGTTCTCAAAATTAGATTAAGGATTTTACATATAAAATTGCACTGGTAATTATAAAAAGTTGATTTTTTTTCATTTTTAAAGTATCTTTAGAAATAAAACATTTATGAATTGTTTTAAGATTTCCATATTGTGTACAAAACAGAAAATGGCATATAAAAACTGAAATTCTCTGAAGTTTCAGATTTGGAGAACCAAATTTAAGAGATTGTACCAAATCATATAAAGTATTGTTACTAGGAGATTTTAGCAGAATTACCTAGGAACCCCTACAAGTTATAATAATGCTTATTTAAAGTGGGAAGATCTTTCTTATTCATTAATACACCCATGTGACCTTCCTGGGTCACATAGAAGCCTGAGTCACATGAGTCTGGGTTATATGGAGTCTATAGTTGGAGGATTTTGCTGAATGGATACAAATGGAAGTGGCAGAACTAGAGCAGAGCTGAGAGTTGAGAGAAAGTTAGTGAGAGAGCAGTCAGAGCAAGAAAGGATACAGGCAAACAGGCTGCTACCTAATGTGAGTGAAAAGGTGTGTTTGTGATTTCCTTTATGGGAACTGGTTTATGGGAAGCCTGGCAGGAGGAAGGCTTGGGGCTGGTGTTGTCCTCTGCATTGTTATTGTGTATAGATTTTTTTTGTTACTATGAGGGATTAGGCTTTCTGTGTCTGAATAAATGTTTTGGTTCTGCCTTCCATGTGGAGGTTCTGCAGTATTTTGTGATTCAGAACTGCACTGCAATATTCATGGCTGCTGGGAATATTGCATTGGCACTACACTTATTTGGATCTAGAGAGCCATGAATCCCCTTCAGAGTTTCTGTGAGAAAGAGGCTTATTCCAGAATGTCCAAGGTAAAAGATCTAGGAACCAGATGACTATATGAGACTTCTAAGATTTCACCCAAAATATGCTGATTAAATAGACATAGGGAGTGGGTTACTAGGATATAAAGCAACATCAAGTTAATTAATATTAAGACTTATTATATTGCTTTGGCCTTTAGTTTCATGGTATTTATGCTTGTGTTTAAGTTTTCTTGGTTGTCTTGATGATTGATGACATAAAAATCTTCCTTCTGAAAATTAGTCCTTCTATGAGCCCGCTAAGTATTTCAGTCTGTAAATTGACTTTTGTAATTCTGATTATGAATATCCAGGGAAAAAACCTTCTAGATTTGCCTTATAGATAAGTGATGCATACTTTTTTGTGGGGGGAGTAGGCTTTCAACTCACTCATGAATCAAAAGGGGGAAAATTGAGAGAACTAGGGAAATAAGCAAAGAGTATGGGAATAAAGGCAAATGAGGGAACTGCATTGATTCCATCCTGTGACTCGATTTTGGAGCCAGTTTACTTTTCTTTCTATTCAACTTTTGTCTTCTGAGAAAACTTTGTTCATTTGTGGAAACTGTGAGAAACCATATTGCATTGTTGGAACCTAACCATTCATGGCTGGGAAACTGGATCACTTCTAACTGCTACATAGAGACACTTAAATAAGGACCTAGGTTATGCATACCAGAAACCCAATCAGATCAAAAGATTTTTTTCAGAACTATACATTTTAAGCAATGCACATATCTTATCTGTATCTATGAGTCAAAGGATAGGGACATTTTGGTCACTTTTTAAAGCATAATTACAAATTTCTCTTCCAAATGGGTACACCAGTTCTCAGATTCACAAATATTATATGGTTTTTGCCACTGTTGTCATTTTGTTGAATGTTAAATGAACCTTCAGGGTTATTCTGATTTGCATTTCACATATTATTAGTGACTTGAACCAAATTTGCATGGAGATGCTAATGCTTTGTAATTTAAAAAAACTCTTTGCTCATATCCTTTCACCACTTATCCATTAGAAATGGCTCTTAGTCTTATATCTTTGTTTCATTTCTCAATGTATTTTAGATATCACATCCATATATTAGAAACATTTCATGCAAACATCTTTGTCTCAATTTCCAGTTTTCTTTTCACAGAGCCTCACTAATTTTTCACATAAAGGTTTTCAATTTCACGTTATCAAAATTACCAATTTTTTGTGATTTCTGCTCTAAAGTTAATAATTTCCCCAAGTTGAACATTTTCAAAGTTTACTAATGCCTTTTCTTTTTTCCCTTTTTTCCCTTGCCCTCCACACTGGCTTAGAGAAAGGAAGGACTCAATCACTTTTTACCCCAAGGAGGGGACTCCTCATGATGTCTTCCCTCTGAGATTATCTCCCATTCATCCTGTATGCATTTCATTTCTCCATAGCTATTTGCATAATGTGTACCTCCATTAGATTGTGAGCTCCTTGAGGACTGAGACAGTTTTTGCCTTTTTGTGCCTCTGGCACTTGATACAGTGTCTGGCACATACTAGGCACTTCATAAATGATTATCAATTTGACTTGCCCCTACCCTTTATCCACTCTCCATAGTGAACACTAAAGTACTTTATTAATTCTTCCCAATATTTCAAGGCTTATCTTCCAACATCTCTTGAGAATAAAATTCTCACTGTCACAGCTGCTACTTTCTTTGGCAGCTGGTTCTTTTCTGCCCAACATCATCCCATATCTAAATTTTTTCTTAGTGAAGAGATTTGCCGATAAATCTCAGAACTTTGAGCATGCTTGGATTTGTCCTTCCTGGTAAGTTACATAGAACTTGTGAGATATTCACTGCCCTTTACTCATCAAATATGCAAAGGTTCAGTGAGCCTATTTCTGGTCATCAGGACCTAAGAGTTTGGTGCTATGTAGTGATAAGGAGCATTGGTTCCTGCAGAGCTGGAGGAAGAAATGACTCAGTATGCACTATAGCAGAAATGAGTTTATATAGAAAAGTATGGCTATGCCCCACCCTTTCATTTCTAGCGTTAATTCAGGCAAGATCTAATGTGGACTTCCAGATTGGGAGAGGGACTGGAGCAGCCCTATCTCCCACCTTGCTATCATGAGCATATGGTACTTCTATTTCTTTTGTATTTGTTCTTTCTGGATATTAAATGATTGAGATGGGAGAAGTCAGAAAACTGGTGAAACCATGAGATCCATCAAACCCACGAGATGTCTATCCAACATTTGAAGTGAACAGTAGTAACAGTCAAATTTAGTGAAAAGCTAGGGCAACAGCTGAGGGACCTGCTTGGTTAATACCAGTAGCCAATCTCCTCATCAGATGAAATACTGAGCCCTGTAAGGAGCCAGGACAGCTATGCAGGACAGTGACTCTTCTATAGCCAACACCATTTGCCAGAAAATAAATTAATGGAGATTGATTAAAGAGAGTGTGAAAATGATATTCAGAGCATTCCCCAGCCCCCTTCCTCCAAAGTTCAGTTTTTCTTCAGAAGGACATTACTTTTGATAAGATTACACTGACTCTCCTTATCCTTGTCAAACCCACCTGAAGCTTGCAAGTAATTTAACCTAAGGTAAGGAAGACTTAGTGGAGACAGTTTCTTTTGTCTAGATAACCTTAATTGGGGGGCAAAGAGGGTGTTCCTGATAGAAGAGGTATTTCTCCTGTCTACAAATGAGTTGAAGAAGAAATTATATCAGCCCCTGTTGGAAGGGTTTAAAAACTGTGCACTCTAACCCCAAAATGAGCCCAGTTCCAAACTGACTCCTTAAGGGAGCCCAGGTATAGACTGCAACTCCCATACAATGCATGATGGCACTCTTTGAGAGAAATAAAAATATGGACTATGCAACCTGCTTCTACTTGTTTTTCTTAGACCAAACAATGAGACTAACTGGAGAAATATATTACCAAGGCCATCCATCAGACATATGCATGCCTCACTAACTTTATGATTCAAGTGTCAGTCCAGTCTTCCCAGGGAACTTATAACTGTGGAGGGGGCATATAGCGCAATGAATGGAAGGTAAGGGAGAATGTTTTGTACCAAGTACACTAAACTTAAGTCTATTCTCCCCAGACAACCTATATATACATAAGGGGAGAGTGTACTCTTGGTTTAGGGTAAGGATTTGTAACTTCTTTTCTTGCTAGAGCTTCTCAAAAAATATTTCTCTGCAAAAAAAAAAAAAAGCATATCTTCTGATTATTCAATATTATAGTAGAGCACACAAAAATGGGGGAACAGAACCCCTGAGAGCTTTTCCAGTGGGTAAGAGGAAATACGTTATGGGAGTTTGGTAAAAGGTGGAAATCTGGTGGGGCTCAAAAACTGAGACTTTGAAACATAAAAGCCTTCAGATACATAATATGCCCTAGAAAGAGTCTGAGGTTTTAATAACTAAATTGTATCTGAACAGGCTAACTAGACTATGAATTTGCCTCCAAAACACAGAATGTATTCATACTGTGGATCCTGGCCACTCATCTGCACAAGATCCCCAAAAGAGTATGGCAAGTAGAAGTGACTGAATTGGGACTAAGAATCCTAAAGCAAAGTGAATCCTAAAGGCAAAACAAATGTCCAAACAGTATAAACTAGATCTTTTTCATATATAGCTTGGAAGTAACAGACCAAGTCAGAGATAAGATTCTGAAGAAGACAAAGAGAAGCAGATTCTGCCAATGCTAAACTAAGAATGATTGCCATTTTTTATCTTTATGTTTGCAAAGATAAATAGCTTTCCAATACCTAATCTACAATGCACTTTGAATATACATGTTACCTTTAGGAGAGACCTTAGAAACCTCTCTGAGTTTTCTTTGCTTTTTCCTGGCATTCCAGTGTGGGGATTTAAAGAAAGAAGAGAATGTAAGAAGGAGTCTTACCCTCTTCCTTTAGAGGTCAGATTGCCCCAGGGCTGAACACAGATCAAGTTAGCTCAAAGCTGGGGCCCTTTAGTGAACAAAGGCAACCAAGTCCCACTAACTCAACACTGTTAGGTGTGAAAGGGTCATCTCCAGGATCTTAACTTTCTAACTGGAAAAGAACTATGAAGTCATGTAATTCAACCTCTTCTTCTCACAGATGAGAGAATATAAAGGTTGTGCAACTTGCCTGAGGCCAAATACATAATGTCAGAGTCAGGATTATTAATTTAGGTCCTTTAACCTAAAGAGAGTCAAGCAGCTAAGTGACACAGTAGATACAGTATCAGTCCTGGACAGACTCATTTTCCTGACTTTAAATCCAGCCTCAGACATACACTAGCTGTGTGACCCTAGGTAAGTCACTTAACCCTATTTGATTCAGTTATCTTACCTGTAAAATAATCTAGACAAGGAAATTGAAAACCACTCCAGTATCTTTACCAGAAAAAAAAATCCCAAATAGGGTCATGAAGAGTCACAAATGACTCATCAATAATAACTAGAGAGGGGCAGAGCCAAGATGACTGAGTAGAAAGACAGACCTGCTCTAGCTCAACCCCCATAGCCTATACAATACTTGTAAAAATGACTCCAAAAAATTATAGAATAGCAGAAGCCACAAAATGACAAAGTGAAAGAGATTTCCAGCCCAAGGCAGCCTGGAAGGCAGACAGGAAAGGTTTATCACACCTGACTCAGAGCAGAGCACAGTCTAGCCTTGGCCTCACCACTCAGCATGTTCGGAACTGGAGCAGGCTTCAAGGCATGGAATCACAAGTAACAGCTGAAGTTCCCAGATTTCTCAACCCAGAAGTGCCAAAGACTGCTTCAAAGTCAGTGAGAAAGCTCTTTCACCTGAGTGAAAGGGCAGTGAAGCCACTGAAGAAGCAGCAAACATTTTTAGAGCCCTCCACCCAAAGACTCTGGGGGAATCGAATGGCTACTCTAGGTCTCAGTCCAGGGGGCAGTCCTGGAGTAAGGAGGAGAACTGACATGGTAGAGCAGGTGGTGACTGTGGAGAGGGCACCCTACTTGTTGTTCCAGGGCAGAAAAGCTTGTGGTTGCTCCCAGAGAGCTCTGGCCAGGAGAGGAATAAACTTCTCTTCCTTGATGGTGGCACCTTGGAGAAACTGAGAACTTGCAGGTCCCTAAAGTATACCCTGCACTTGACAGAGGACTAAATAATCAAGTAACTTGCTGAGAAAATGCTCAAAAAAAAGGAAAAAGAAGATTGTAAAAGGTTACTTTCTTGGTGAAAAGGTATTTTCTTCCACACTTACAGATGAGGAAAAACAAAGCATACCATCAGACGAAGACATCAAAGTCAAGGTTTCCACGTCCAAAACCGCCAAAAAAAATATGCAATGTTTTCAGGCCATGGAAGAGTTCAAAAAGGATTTTGAAAATCAAGTAAAAGAAATAGAGCAAAAATTGTGAAGATAAATGACAGCAATGCAAGAAAATCATGAAAAACAAATCAACAACTTGCTAAAGGAGACCCAAAAAAATGCTGAAGAAAATAAAACCTTTAAAAATAGACTAACCCAAATGGCAAAAGAATTTCGAAAAGCCAGTGAGGCTAAGAATGTATTAAAAAGCAGAATTACCCAAATGGAAATGGAGGTTCAAAAATTCACTGAAGAAAATAGTTCTTGAAAAATTATAATGGAGCAGATGGAAGCTAATGACTTTATGAGAAACCAAAACATTACAAAACCCAACCAAAAGAATGAAAAAATAGAAGACAATGTGAAACATCTCATTGGAAAAATGATTGATCTGGAAAAGAGATCCTGGAGAGACAATCTATAAATTATGAAACTACCTGAAATTCATGATCAAAAAAAAAAAAAACCTAGCTTCATCTTTCATGAAATTATCAAGAAAAACTGCCCTGATATTCTAGAAACAGAGGGTAAAATAAATATTGAAAGAATCCACCAATTGCCTCCTGAAAGAGATCCAAAAAGAGAAACTTCTAGGAATATTGTAGCCAAATTCCAGAACTCCCATGTCAAGGAGAAAATATTGCAAGCAGTCAGAAAAAAAAAAAAAAACAATTCAACTATTGTGGAAATACAATCAAGATAACACAAGATTTAGCAGCTTCTACATTAAGGGATCACAGGAATATGATATTTCAGAAGTCAAAGAAACTAGGATTAAAACTAAGAATCACCTATCCAGCAAAACTGAGTATAATACTTCGGGGGGGGAATGGTCATTCAGTGAAATAGAGGCTTTTCAACTATTCTTGATGAAATAGAGGCTTTTCAACTATTCTTGATGAAAAGACCAGAATAGAAAATTTTACTTTCTAACACAAGAATCAAGAGAAGCATGAAAACATAAACAAGAAAGAGAAATTATGAGAAACTTACTAAAGGTGAGCTGTTAACATTCTTACATGGAAAGACAACATTTATAATTCTTGAGACTTTTCTCAGTATTTGAGTAGTTGGAGGGATTATATACATATGGACGGAGAGCACAGGGTGAGTTGAATAGGAAGGGATGATAACTAAAAAAATAAAATGGAGGGATGAAAGAGGAATATATTGTGAGGAGAAAGGGACAAATGGAATGGGGCAAATCATCTCTCATAAAAGAGGCAAGAAAAAGCTATTTCAATGGAGGGGAAAGAGAGGAAGGTGGGAGGGAAAAAGTGAAGCTTACTCTCATCCCATTTGGCATAAGGAGGAAATAATATGCACAATCAATTTGGTATGAAAATCTATCTTATCCTGCAAGAAAGCAGGGGAGAATATGATAAGTGGGGTATAGAGGGGATGATAGAAGGGAGGGCAAATGGGAGGAGGGGGGTATTTAGAAGTACACACTTCTGGGAAGGGACAAGTTCAAAAGAGAAAATGGAATAAATGTGGGGCCAGGATAGGATGAAGGGAAATATAGTTAGTCTTTCACAATATGACTATTATGGAAGTCTTTTGCATAACTATATATGGATAGCCTATAGCTTGCCTTCTCAGTGGGGATGGATGGGGAGAGAGTAAGGGAGAGAAATTGAAACTCAAAGTTTTAGGAAAGAACGTTGAGAATTGTTTTTGCAGGCAACTGGGAAATAAGAAATACAGGGAATGGGGTATAGAAATCTATCTTGCCCTACAAGAAAAGAGAGAAGATGGGGATAAGGGAAGGAAGGGCTGTGAAAGAAGGGAGGGCAGATTGGGGGAAGGGGTAAGCAAAATGCACAGTGTCTTGGGGTGGGGGGAGAGGAGAGATGCGGAGAAAATTTAGAACTCAAAATCTTGTGGAAATGAATGTTGAAAAATAAAAATTTAAAAAAATATCAACTGGAGAGTCAGTGTTCCTACCAATGTACCACACTGCCTCTAAGCTCCCTTCAACCTCTAAATCTTAGAAAACCATGTTCTTACTCATTCAAATCATTAAATATATAACTTGAAGCACAGTGTCATAACTCTCACTCTCAAAAGTTTTCAAAATATGGTGCTCTGAAGCATATTATACCACTCCAACCTGAAAGGGAGTTATGAAAGAGAGGTCATTTAAGTATTTACTCAAAAAAATTAAATTTAAAAGAAAAAACATTTATTCAGGCCTGGATTCATTATCAGACAATGGAAAGAATGGAAAAAATAGCCAAGTCCAATCCTTTTATCTTCCAGATGAGAAAACTGAGTGACCGTTTAAGGTCGTACACTTAGGAAGCAGCAGATTTAGGATTTAAATCCAGGTCCCTCTGGACCCAGTCCTGTTTCTATAATGTCAGAGTCTTTTCTTCACAAGTTGCTGCCCAGGGAATCTTACACAGTAACTATTAACATATCCTCTTAATTGGTCTCACTGCTCCTGGTCTTTTTCTTCAACCTCTACTCAGTTGTCAAAATTCCAAAATTATCTTCCTACAACGTAAGTCTGACCACATCATTCCCCTGCTGACAAGATTTCAGTGACTCCCTATTGTCTCTAAAATAAAATACAAAATCCTCAGGCTGCAATTTAGGGTCTTCCTTGATCAAGTTCCTACATTGCCAGCTTTATTTCACATTGTTTTCCTTCATATACTCTATATTGCAGGCAAACTGTGCTAGTAAATGTTTAACAACTGGCTTTCAGGTGGAGGAAAAGTACAGTCAATAATAATCCAAATTATTACTGTTTTCTCCATCACTTCTTAAGTCTAGACAATCAACAAAACAAATAAATCAACCCCTGATTTGTAGAATTTTTATAGATTTTTGAGGTATAATGCTCACAACGAAAATTTAACAACGTGCTCTTGCAAGTTGCTTGGAGCTGACCCTAGCACACTCCTGCCTGCACTGGATATTCTGTCTCCTTCTACCAGGCATTTGTAATAAACTGGACCCTTAGCCTATTCAGTTCTCAGGTTTCAAAATCTCAGACACACTATTATATGCTACAGATCTGAAGACAAAAAAAAATAATCTCAGATGCCATGTGGCTAGTATTCTACAATTCATAAGCAAGGAAATATATGCAAATAAACAAGCAATTTGAGGAGAGAGTGTCAAATTGGTAAAATCAAGAAAAAGTTCATGTATCAGCGAATACTACAGTGAGGATTCTACAAGGCTGAAATGAGGAGATTGCTTTACAGCCCCTTGTATAAAGGTAAAGAAAGGATTCCAGATATATTTATAGAAGTATAATAAACAAAGGAAATGGAATCCCATTGTCCTCTGATTTTTCATTACAAATTTCCTAGGAAATGCTCAAACAAAAGATTCATGATCACCTCTCAGGAATTCCAAAGAGGGCAACCATGCATTAAGATTAGAAATTAATGACCTCCACATAGGTACATTATATTACCACCTCAAGTTTTTTAAGGGCTGATGACCTCAGAAGAATTCAAACTGAAGTGACAATAGGATAATGGAAAGATGTGCAATGAGAGAAAATAGGATACAACATATTATCAAGGATGACCTGTGTCAATATCAGTGTAAAAGTATCATCAAAAAAATGCCTAACAAGAAGGGAAAAAACGATGGGTAAGCATTGTGGCAAAGTGACGGTGAACAACCTTGAATCCTGCCTCAGACACCTACTAACTAAATGACCCTGGGCAAGCCACTAATCCTCTTTCAGCCTCACTTTCCTTACCCAGAAAATGGAAATAATAACACCACATCACAGGGTAGTTGTGAAAGTCAAGTGAGATAAAATATGTTCAGCTTTTTCTGTAGCTTAGAGCACTATGTAAATATTAGCTATGAATATTAGTAATATTATAGCTGAAATGCTGCATTGCTATTCATGAAATACTAAAAAAGACCCATAGGAAAGTCCCCAGAGTACTCTGCAAACCTTTTATGGAGAATTTTGGGGAGGATATAGATATAAATCACACAAGATGAAAAGCATGGGGTGGGAGTGGAAATGCAGCTTGAGATTTTCACTTATAGAGGGAGCACCCATGTGGATGTTTCTAAGCATCAGAGAAATTCTATGATTTTATAACTTTTGCGTACTTAAACACAGAATAATTTGACTGTTTTAAGTAGCAAAATTTGATCTAACTGCATAAAGGAATATTGTAGGTTAGATGCTAAGTCTGAATAAACAACCTCTTTAATCACGGAAGCCATCATTGCCAATGCCCATGGATGATTTGGGTGGTCCAAGTCATAGTCAGAGGAGGAAGAAGAAAAGAAAGAGAAAGAAAAGGGAAGTCTCTTGTAGGAAAAAAAAATAATTGAAAGAGGAGAAAAATGAGAACTAAAAAAGAAGAACGTAGGTAAACATGTGGTAGATGAGCGATAGAAGAGAACTTGCCATCCATAATTCTCTTCTTGACAAAAATAACCAATATGGAACAAAGTTCAGTGAAATGTTTTACCTATAAGGAACAGTACTACGTTTCCTCAAGTGGTTATTCGGAATTGCTAAAATCACATGACAACAATACTAACAACTCACACTTACGCAGATCTTTAAGTGAAGCAGGTAACTGCAGATATTATTCTAGAGTTAGGAAAACTGAGGTTTCCAGAGGTTAAGTGCCCTGGCAATTGTCACACAGCTAATAGGTATTAGGTATCCTGGTTCCAAGACAAATTGCCTTTTTACTGCATAGAATCAGTAAGTGTCTGGTAGATGGTTAGTTCATAACATGGATATTTGTCTCCTTGTATGCATACATATTACATATTTGTGTGTATTTTGTAGAATATTTTTTCTCCTGTGTCAAACTGAAACTTTGGGGTGAATAAAGAAATCAAGTTGGTATACTGATTAATATCTTAGTAAGAAGAATCCTGAAAATGAAAAGGCTTGAATTAATAGGAGGCAGTATGATATGATGACAAGAGTTCAGGACTGGGAGTTTGAAAACCTGGGTTCAAATCCTCCCTTTCTTATTTACTTCATCTCCGTCAGCCTCAGTTTTCTCATCTTTGAAATTAAAGAGTGGAACTAGATGGTTTTTTAGGTCCCCAGCCCCAGGATTACAGGTGGAAGACATGTCAAAGACCATCTGTGTTCTAACCTTTGTGTAACCGATGAGAACACATAGGCTTGGAGAGCTTACGTGAATCATTTGCCCAAGGTGACAGAGGTAACATCAAAGGGAAGACTTGACCTCACATTATATGACTCAAGCCAGGGCTTTTTCCACCATGTTATACTGCTTCCTAGTAATAGATCCCTTTTTCATTTTCAGCATTCTTCTTAATAAAATATCAGCTATTGCATCAGTATAATTTCTTTGTTCATTCCAACATTTCAGTCTGTGACAGTGAAAAAGAAACTTTTCCCAATATTCATACACACACATACATACACACACACACACACACACAAACCACACTCATACATACACAAAGGAAAACACCCAAGTTAATCATTTCTAATCAGACACTTTTTGTGGCAATGTTTGAAGATGTTTGATTAGACCAGAAGAAAATGAACTGGATTTACAATTAGGGCACCTGGGTTCGAACCCCAGTTACTCTTAATACCTGTTGTGACCTTGGGCCAATCACTTAACATTTCTAGACCTCAATTTCATCATCTGTAAAATACAGAGATTGGATAATTTCTAAGAACTTTATTAATCCTAATTCTATAATCGTATGGAATTTACTTACCAAGATGCAACATTATAATAGTACTCAGTGTATACACATTGAAATCTCTGGTGTCCCAAGAAAGTAAATATATAAAGAAACAAATCTTTCTTTTTTAAGCACAAGATGAATTAAAGACCTAAGGAAATTCAAAAGAGCTATGAATGCTAACAGGACAAGAGGAATAGACATGCTTGCCTGAAATGAGCCCTGGATAGCTATAGCATCAAAAAGAAAAGATCCATATATTTCTACAGCAACATCAAAGAAAACAGAGGTACCTTTTGGTAGAGGGAGATGATGTGTTTAGATACCAAAGCTATTTGGGTGTGGCAGTAACCATATTTGTGTTGGGTTTAATGGCATTTGAGATTTAACCCCTTGAGAATCTATGATCAAACATAGATTGGGTCATTAAATTTCGTTATGGATTTTAAAATTCCACACAAAGAGGTGCAAAAAAAAAAAAAGTCCTCAGGGATTCCATTCATTTTTTTCTTGGTTCATGTATATCCAGGACAAAAAATAAAAATTGATAATGACATAAACAGAGCAGTAATATCATTCTGCCATGGCAGATCTTTAATTTTGATCTGGATCAATACTTTCTATACCATTTCAACAAGCTGTATCACACATGAAAACTAGGCCCATAATGCTTGTGTCTACACCTTTATACACTAAAGAATCTTAGACTCAAACTTCCAACTAAAAGTAAAGATGTTATTAGCAATGTGGAGAAGTATCCCAACTTAAAAATCGCACCAAAATTTTCAAACCTCCAGGTAGCATCTCCCTAGAAAGTGAGAGTTCCTTGTATTATAGATTTGTTTCAGGATTGCTGACAGATGCTGTGTCAGGTATTGAGAGTCAGTGGGAAGTGAGAGGGAGTTCGAATGATCCAAGCAGGTCAGAAATCCCAGATGTTTACTTCAACTTTACCTAAACCACAAAGATCACACATAATCTAATTGGATTTGCAAGGAAAGATGCTTAAGTGCAACAGTTTGCCCTCCCTGAATCTCTACTTCCCATCTGAGTTCAAAAAAAACAAAATGAAGAATTAAATAATGGTAATAGCTTTCCTATAGATAGTGCTTTAGGGTTTGCAGACTTAGATGATAGAGCTGTTCTTTCATTTGAGTGTTACAGAAAATCAGTACTAGGGTCACAGATTTATAGCTAGAAGGGACATTAGAGGTAATTGACTCCAAGCTCTTCATTTTACAATTAAACCCAGAGTGAGAAATGACTTGTCTAGGAGCATAAGCTAATAAGAGGTCAGAACAAGATCTTAGTGAAGGTCTTCCTAACTGAAAAGTCCCATATTCTATTCACTCCACTGTGTGGCCACTCATGTTGTTATCCCCCTGTCTTTCAGATGAGGGATCCAAGGTTCAGAAAGGTTGGTTGACTTGCCTAATGTTTCCTTGCTAGTATCTAAAGTGTTATTGGAACACATCTGACTGAAAGATCTGAGACTGCAACCACAATACCTCAGTCAGACCATACTCCCTTAATCAAATGTTTAATTTTCAAACACATGCATACCTCATTTTATGGCACTCCACAGATATCATGGGAGTATTTTACAAATTGAAAGTCTGTGAAACCTGTGTTGAGTCTATCATGCCATTTTTCCAATAGCATGTGTTCACATCATGTTTCTGTGTCACATTTTAATAATTCTCACAAGTATTTCAAACATTTTTATTATTATAATGTCTGGTATAGTGATGTGTGATCAGTGGTCTTTGATATTACTATTGTAAATGTTTTGGGGCTCCACAAACCTTTCCCATGTAAGACGATAAACTTATGTTGTGTATGTTCTGATTGCTCCAACTGGCAGTCCTTTTCTCTCTCCCCCTCCCCAGGCCTCCCTATTCACTGAGATACACAATATAGAAATTATGACAATTAAAAACTTGAAAGCCACCTCTAAGTGTTCAAGTGAAAGAGTCAATCTATGTGGCAATCTTCATTGTTGTCTTATTTTAAGGAATTTCCACAGCCACTTGACCTTCAAAAGCGACCAACCTAATTAGTCAGCAACCATGAGCATCAAGGCAAGACATTCCACTAGGACAAAAATTATAACTTGCTGAAGGTTCAGAAAACAGTTAACACTTTTTTAGCTATAAAATATTTTAATTAAGGTGTGTACATATTTTTAGACATAATGGTATTTATTGCACACTTAATAAACTATGTAAACATAATTTTACAGGCACTGAGAAACCAAAAATATCTTGTAACTCACTTTATTGCCATGGTGTGGAACCCAACTCACAGTATCTCTGAGGTATGCCTACCAGGTTTGGTAAAACACACTAAGTTCATTCTGAGCCAAACTAAACCTGATAAACCAAATCAAAGTGAGAATTTCAGATGTTCCATTCTTTCCAATGCCTATGGACCTGAGAAATTACCAATGGTATTCAAATTTCAATCCAAAGGAGAATTCTGAATTCATTTAGTCCAATATGCATGAAGTAGAAATCTTTACAAAATCCTCAACAAGTGACCATCCAGTCTGCTGTTAGGGAGTGTGGAGGATGTTTCTAAACTTAAATCACTACACACAAAAAAAGAACTATTACATACACATAGCAGAATACCAAAATAAAAGGAAGTAAATGAAACCAAAAATCTCCATTTCATTCCACTTACTTTTCAAAAGAGGATAAGAAATTCCACATGTAATTTTCAAAACTGCCCTACTTATCCATGCTTCTGTCTCTTCTCCTCAAGACACCAAACTAGAATTATATCTATCTGCCTAACTAAATATTTTGAGTTTGAGAGAAATTATTTTTAGTCTTAAGCCATGTTCCTGGAAATTATCCATTAATAGGAAATGAATTCCCCAAGCTATATTTAAAGATCAGCTTCCTTTCCACACAAAGACAATCACAACCAATGAATAGCAAGAAACTCACATATCCAAGCTGTTAACAAAAATCAGATTAGAATATGCCAGACAATAAACCAATGAAAATGAAATCAAAGTAATTATTAAGAGATATTCTGCCCAATCATGTAGCAATAAAACTGACAATCTAAGTGAAATGAATTAATATTTACAAATAAATAAATTGACCAGATCAACACAGGAGGGAATAGAGTATTTAATTTTATCTTAGGAAAAGAAAGTAAGAAAGCCAAAAATAAGCTATCAATGAAAAAATCCCCAGGACCAGGTGGATATTCAAGTGAATTCTATCAAACATTTAAAGAATTATTAATCCCTAAACTATTTGAAATAATAGGTAAATGAGTCCTCCCAAATTTTCTTTCTATGATACAAATATGGTTTTGAAATCTAAATCATGGAGATCAAAAATGGAGAAAGAAAAGTATAAACCAATTTCTCTAATAAACATTGATGCAAGCATTTCAAATAAAATGCTGGTGAGGAAATTATAGCAATATATCACAAAGATCATACACTGTAACCAAGCTGGATTTATATGAGGAATGCAAGGCTGGTTCAATATCAGGGAAACTACTAGCATAACTGACCATGTTAGCAACAAAAAACCCAAAAATCATGTGATTATATCAATAGATGTAGAAAAGCTTTTGTGAAATACAACAGCCATTTCTGTTTAAAAAAAACATGAGAAAGCATATGAATACATGGAGACTTACTTAAAATGATAGGCAATATCTATCTGAAATAAAGGCAGGCATTATCTGTAATCTGTACCTGAAAAACTAGAAGACTTCCCAATAAGATCAAGGGTGAAGAAAAGATATCCATTATTACCAAAATTAGTCAATTCTGTACTCGAAAAGCTAGCCCTAGAAGCAATAAGAATAGGCAGTGAGGAAAGAAAGCCATCATTCTTTGCAGATTACATGGTGAAATACCTAGAAAACCCTAAAGAATTACGTAAAAAAGCTAGTTAAACAATTAATAAGTTTTTTACATTTTATATTTTTCCTCATAACATGTAAATATAATTTTAATATTCCTTATTTTTACTTTTCAGTTCCAAATTCTCTCCCTATTTTCCTCCTATGTCTTCTCCCTGAGATGGTAAGCAATCTGATATAGGTTATACATGCGCAATCATGCAAAATAGATTTCCATATTAGTCATGTTATGAAAGAAGACATACAAAAAAAAGAAAAAACAAGGAAAGTGGAAAATAGGACGCTTTGATCAGAATTCATACTCCATCAATTCATTCTCTAGAGATGAATAGCATTTTTCATCATGGGTCCTTTGATATGGTCTTGGATCACTGTCCTTCATTCTCAGAGAGGATGATGACATCAGAGTGATGATGACATGACTTGCAACTGATTTTGATTTGAGGAAGAGAGCACTGTCCAGGGTCACCAGCCTCACTTTCTCTTCCAGAGCCATCTGGTTCCAGTGGCCAGATAGTCATCAGGATGACTGGAAATAGACCAGATGCAATGGAAGACCCTAGACCTTCCTTCTCCCTCTCCAGTCCCTCTCCCTTTCCCCATCTCTTGGATCATTAAATTTCTGAGAATATATTAGTCATTCACAATTTTTCAGTTTGTCATTTCTTCTCATTGCACAATAATATACCATTACAATCATTTCCCACAATTTGTTCAGCCATTCTCAAATTGCAAGACATCCCCTCATTTTCCAATTCTTTGCCTCCACAAAAAGATCTCCTAAAAAATATTTTATATATGTAGGTACTTTTCTCTTTTTTATTTTTTGGAATATATACCTAGATCAAGATTTGATAAATCAAAGGATATGCACAGATTTAGAGCCCTTTGGGAACAGTTCCAAATTGTTCTTCAGAATGGTTGGATCAATGCACAACTCTACCAACAGTGCATTAGTGTTCCAATTTTCCCACATCCCCTCCAACGTATATCATTTTTGTTTTCTGTCATATTATACAATCTGATAGGTAGGACCTTTGAGGAGGTACCCCAGAGTTGCATTTCTCTGACCAATGGTTAGTTGGGGCATTTTTTTTCTATGTCTATAGAGAGCTTTGATTCTTTCCTCTGAAAATTGTCGATTTATATCCTTTGACTATCAGTTGGGGAATGACTTGTATTTTTATAAATTTTACTCAGTTCTATATATATTTGAGAAATGGGTCCTTTATCAGAAATATTTGCTGCAAAAAAAATTCCCAGTTTCTGCTTTCTAATTAACAACTTAAGCAAAATTGTACAATATAAAATAAGCCCGCAAAATCTTCAGCATTTCAACACATTACCAACAAGACCTAGTGGGAAAAGATAAAAAGAGAAATTTCATTTAAAGTAACTGCAAATAATATAAAATACTTAGCAGTCTACCTGTCAAGATAAGTCCAAGAACTATATGTTTTCGCAAGAATAAATAGAGCTCTAAACAACTGGAGAAATATTCATTGCTCATAGGTAGACTGACCAATATAACAAAAATGATGATTCTACATCAATTAATTTACTTATTCTTCTTACTTTGGTACATAAGAGATTTCATATTGACTTTTCTTTCCCTAATATTCACTTTGTTGCCACATAACACTATAGGAAAATTTTCACATACTTATATTAGATCTCTTTTCCAGGTACACACCAACTGTGTGGCCTTGCATAAGTCAATTAACCTCCATCCGTTTCCTCAACTACAAAATAGGAATAAAAACAGCACCTACACCATAGGATTTTTGTGAGGATTAATTGAGATAGCATGCACAGAGATTTACAAACCTTAAGATAACATATGGATGCTAATGATGATTATCATTGTTAATGCCCCAATACCCAGTAGATTCCATGGGAAAGAAGGGAAAGGAAAGCTTGAGAAAATTATCTTACATAATAAAGGTGCACAAGTAGAAATCCATACAAGCAAGGAGGAAGGAACAGGGCAGCTGACCCTTGAGTCTCACTCTTTTCTGAACTGGTCAAAAGAGGAAAGAATATGTAAATACAGTTGGGTACAGAAATATATTTTACTCAACAGGGAAATAAGAGGGAAAAGGAAGAAGGGGGGAAATTTGAGGGAATTCACAGTGGGAAGGATTATTCCTACATGAAGCATTCTATGGATGTAAAAAAATATTTACAGCATTGTTTGGGATGATAAAGGATGGGATTCTGAGGAGATATTCATAAAGTGGGGAATGTATGAACAAGTGATGGGATATGAATGTGATGGAATACTATACTACTGTGTTCTCAGCATTTATCAGTGTAATGACCAACAAAGATTTCAGAGAACTAATGATAAAATGCACAGTCCTGCAGATAGAGAAATGAAAGATGCAGAATACAGAATGAGACAAATATTTTTAAGACATAGGCAATGGGAAAAATTGTTATGAATAACTATATATGTCTCTAACATTTTTTGTTTTGATTATTTTTTCTTTGGGAATCAGGAGAAAACTAAGAGAAAGAAAAGAAGGCTGATCTTTGAAAATAAATTGAGAGAGTAACAGACAGACAGAGAAGGTAGGAGAGGGAGGGAGGGAAAGGAAAAGGGAGAGTGAGAGAGAAAGGGAGAAAGAGAGGGAGAGGGAGAGGACACCAAAGTGAAACATGAAACTTCTCTGAAGGAAGATGAAACAAGAAAAGTATGCTTGGAATTTGTGTGGCTCTGAAAATGATTGCTTTTTGGTAGCATCACAGACTGAGGATATGAAGTACTACCTCTTTATTTGTGAATAAAATAGCAGAAACAGAAAAAAAAATATGCTACACTAAAAACCTCAAAGAAGCTAACTCTAGTATTGAAACATGCAATAAACCAACTAGTGGCTGATCTTGAAAAAGATTTCTTATTAATATTGAACATCAAACTAGATCTTATGAAAAGTTTTGTCAAGGTGATGTATCAAAACTGTACAATTTTTTGAAATCTCAAAAAGAAATTTCCACAAATCACACTGGACCCGGAGCAGAGCCCAGCCATGCCTTGGCTGTGCAGCACCGAGAGGACCAGATTTGAGCTGGCTTCAGGGACAGAATCTCCAGCGGCCATACAGGTCCATCCATCCACAGACACCAGAGGTTAGTGAGAGAGCCTGTTTGGCTCACCAAGAAGGGACTCAGGCCCCCTCAGGAGGCAGCAGCAGAGACAGCAGCAGACAGGGGCTCCTAGAGCAGAGAGGGGCTCAGATCCATTGTGGAAGGTCTCCTCATAAACCCCCTGAGGGAACTGAGCCCTGTGAGGTAGCCCTGCCCCAACCTGAGCACCTGAATTTTATCTCAGACTGAATAGCAGCCCTGTCCCCCCTGAAAGTCCTGAGGCTGGGAAGCAGCATTTGAATCTCAGACCCCAAGCACTAGCTGGGCAGATCTGGAGGTGAGGCGGGGGTGGAGAGGAATATCAGAAGTCAAGTAACTGGCTGGGAAGATGCCCAGAAAAGGGGAAAAAAAATAAGACCATAGAAGGTTACTTTCTTGGTGAACACTTATTTCCTCCTTTCCTTTCAGGTGAGGAAGAACATTGCTTACCATCAGGGAAAGATATAGAAGTCCAAGCTTCTGTATCCCAAACATCCAAAATAAATATTCGATGGGCTCAGACCATGGAAGAGCTCAAAAAGGATTTTGAAAAGCAAGTTGGAGAGGTAGAGGAAATACTGGGAAGAGAAAGGAGACAGATGCAAAAAAAGCATGAAAAGCAGATCAACACTTTGCTAAAGGAGACACAAAAAATGCTGAAGAAAATAACACCTTGAAAAATAGACTCACTCAATTGGCAAAAGAGGTTCAAAAAGCCAAAGAGGAGAAGAATGCTTTCAAAAGTAGAATTAGCCAAATGGAAAAGGAGGTTCAAAAGCTCACTGAAGAAAATAGTTCTTTCAAAATTAGAATGGAACAGATGGAGTATAATGACTTTATGAGAAACCAAGAAATCACCAAACAAAACCAAAAGAATGGAAAAAATGGAAGAAAACGTGAAATAACTCATTGGAAAAACAACTGACCTGGAAAATAGATCCAAGAGAGACAATTTAAAAATTATGGGACTACCTGAAAGCCATGATCAAAACAAGAGCCTAGACACCATCTTTCATGAAATTATCAAGGAAAACTGCCTTGATATTCTAGAACCAGGGGGCAAAATAAATATTGAAAGAATCTACTGATCACCTCCTGAAAGAGATACAAAAAGAGAAACTCCTAGGAACATATTGGCCAAATTCCAGAGTTCCCTGGTCAAGGAGAAAATATTGCAAGCAGCTAGAAATAAACAATTCCAGTACTGTAGAAATACAATCAGGATAACACAAGATCTAGCACCTTCTACATTAAGGGATCAAAGGGCATGGAATAGGATACTCCAGAAGTCAAAGGAACTAGGACAGAAACCAAGAATCACCTACCCAGCAAAACTGAGTATAATATTTCAGGGGGAAAAATGGTCTTTCAATGAAATAGAGGACTTTCCAGCATTCTTGATGAAAAGACCAGAGCTGAAAAGAAAATTTGACTTTCAAACACAAGAATGAAGAGAAGCATGAAAAGGGAAACAGCAAAGAGAAGTCATAAGGGACTTACTAACGTTGAACTATTTACATTCCTACAGGGAAAGACAATATTTGTAACTCTTGAAACTTTTTTCAGTATCTGGGTAGTTGGTGGGATTACACAGAGAGAGAGAGACAAAGGGAGAGAGAGAGAGACAGAGAGAGAGAGAGAGAGAGAGAGAGAGAGAGAGAGAGAGAGAGAGAGAGAGAGAGAGAGAGAGAAACAGAGACAGAGAGAGACAGAGACAGAGAGACAGAGACAGAGGGCACAGGGTGAATTCAATAGGATGGGATCATATCTTGAAATAATGAAATTAAGCAATGAGAGAGAAATATATTGGGAGAAGAAAGGGACAAATGGAATGGGGCAAATTATCTCTCATAAAAGAGGCAAGTAAAAGACTTCAGTGGAGGGAAAAGGGGGGGAGGTGAGAGAAAAAACGTGAAGCTTCCTCTCATCCCATTCGACTAAAGAAGGAATAAAATGCACACTCATTTTGGCATGAAAACCTGTCTTACAATACAGGACAGTGGGGGAGAAAGGGATAAGCAGGATGGGGGAGATAATGGAAGGGAGGGCAGTGGGAGGAGGGAGCACTCTTGGGGAGGGATGGGATCAAAAGAGAGAATAGAAGTAACAGGGGGCAGGATAGAATGGAAGGAAATATAGTTAGTCTTACAAAAACACGACTTTTGTGGAAGTCATTTGCAAAACTACACAGATATGATCTATATTGAATTGCTTACCTTCCCAAAGGGAATGGGAGGGGAGGGAGGGATGAAGAGAAGTTGGAACTCAAAAGTTTTAGGAACAACTGTTGAGTATTGTTCTTGGAACTGGGAAATAAGAAATACAGGTAATGGGGTATAGAAAGTTATCTTGCCCTACAGGACAAAAGAGAAGATGGGGACAAGGGAAGGGAGGAATGTTGGAAGGGAGGACAGATTGGTGATAGGGGTGATTAGAATGCTCGGCATTTAGAGGTGGGGGAGGAGAGAAATGGGGAGAAAATTTGGAACCCAAAATTTTGTGGAAATGAATGTTGAAAACTTTAATTAATTAATTGAAAAAGAAACAACAAATGATGAATATAGAGAAACATAGTAATGATTTACATGACCTAATGAAGAGTGAAGCAATAAGAGGCAAGATAACAATACATCAAATGATTATAACAATGTAATTGAAAAGAACAACCACCACAAATCAACTGAATGTGAGTGCTTCAAGATTAGCAAAAAAAAAAAAATTCATAGACACAAAGAACTATGAGAATGCACCTCTCCTTACTCCTCTGCAAAGATTGGAGATCCACATCTGTGGAACACTGCATGTACTTTCAGAACTTTTTAATAAACATTTAAATTCATCAAGTTAATCCATTAAATGTATATATATAGAGAGAGAGAAATATCTTTTCAAAAGTACATTTATTGGTATCACTCTATCATTACATTGCTAAAATATGATTTCCTTATAGGGAAAATCATTGCTTTTCGTCCTTGTATCCTCAAACCTAGTACAGTGCCAAGTAAATATTATGAAATATATTTAGTGGAATTCATGGGGAAAAATTGTTTCTTATTATCAGTTTCCTCAGGATACTTTTACTTCATTCTTCTTTAGAAGCTAAATCATGGATTTAACATGGAGATCATTACAGTGTAGAAAACAGACACCACTTTATTCTCATCAGCTAGATTTAGGCATCATACAAATGAATGTAAGGGTTCCATAGAACAGAGCCCCTACTGTGAGGTGGGAGGTGCAAGTTGAGAAAGCTTTGGATCTCACCTCAGTAGAGCTTATCTTCAAGACAGAGAAGAGGATGTATACATAAGAGATTATTATAATTAACACTTTGTTCACAATCACTGACCCAGCAGAGGCAGCAGGAAGAATTTCAGCAAGATCATCTTGGTAGCTGGAAAGCTTCAAAAGTGGTGAATAATTACAGAAAAAGTGATTGATTTTATTGGGCCCACAGAAGGAACAATTCAATAAGCAAGCCATGAAGATCCAAGCATTCACACAACCACCTGGGTAAGATGTGATGAGTAGCAGAGAGCAGATTCCAGTAGGCATATTAGTGGAATACAACAAGGGATTATAGATGGCCATATACCAATCATAAGCCATCACAGAGGGCAGAAAGCACTCAGCTGTCCCCAAAGCTGCAGAATACATTTGAGCCACATAGAACGGCAGAGGGAATGAGGTCTTATCTGCCAGGAAGTTGATGAGCATGAGACGTATGACAGATGAGGAAAATTCAATATCCACAAAAGACAACTTGCTGAGGAAAAGGTACATTGGAGTGGAAAGTTGGGAGCTCATTCTGATCAGTATGTTTATGCTAAGGTTACCAACTAATGTAACTGCATAGACATTTGGGGTTAGAGGGGCTAATGCACTGGGAAATATATAGCTAAGAGGGTGAATAGTCTATTAATTCATGGCTGGTCTTTTGGACAATTCAACTTTGGCAAACATTCAACTACCTCTGCAGTTTTAGAAACATGTTACTGTTAATTGGATGCAAGGCCACAATGAGCATTTTCTTATAATTAGATTAAGAATAAAATCTGACATGACATGACATGAAACTGCTATCTCCTGGTAGGAAGCATCCACAGTACAGGTGCAAATAAATATTTTGAGTATGACAGAGAATAGATTTCTTTTGTCCCATAATTGCTGCAGTTTGGTTTCAGCAGTAGGAACACAGTCCATTCAGGCTTTTCTCAAAAGTTTTCAGAAGTAAATTGTTGAACTTTTAGCATACAACATATGTGGTTACAAAAGGTTTCAAAGAAAACTCTGAACTCATCATATAAGAAAAAATTATTACAACAAACTATACTCAATACAATGTTTCTGTTTCTTATATATTAAATTTCCATTTAATATATAATAATATGTGCCTGACTTGTTCCACGGTGCCAGGCTAAGTCAGCTTCAAATATGTTTCACATTGCTACCTGGCCACCTCCTCAAGAGCCACCACACTGCCATATGTTCCCTCCACTATGTCCCACACCCCCATCTTCACTTTCCAATTGTAGAATTATAATCAAAACCTTACTGCCCTTGCTCATGAAAAGTGAGTTAATTTACTCTCTGAAGATCTACTCAACATTACAATATAACACCCATTAAAGTAATTAGCTCATTTTAAGCATGTGGCATAATTGGCTGTGGCCAAAGGTCCATGTGGTTCCCTCCTTTTTAGCTTTAGGAAGTTTGTTTTAGATGAAAAGTTACAAGTGCAGTCACAATTTCTGTAAGTCTCCAGTTTGGAAAGTTCTTAACATTTCAAACACAAAGTCAGTGGCCTTGTCTCTCCACCCAGATTGACATGAATCCATGGGCACAGAGATCTATGATTGCTTCTGCCTTTGTTGTGTCTATTCTGACTTGTTCTTAGGTGAAGGAGGGTTAATGAGGGGTCAGACCATGTGAATTTCAAAAGGACAGAAGAGCAAGATGCCAGAAGTTTGGATATTGGAATCTATAAATGAGTCTGTGGGCATCCAGTTCCAGACCACCAGCAGAGCCTTAGGAAGAGACCAGAACCTATTACAACAAAGAATTGATTTCACAGACAAGATGGCAGCTCCTAACAAGCAAGAGAGACATGATAATCCATTGGTTGCTGCACTTGAAACCGAATTTGTGAGAGTCAATGCTTTGTAGCAACGGCTTCAAATTTGAGCCCACTATCCCAGGGACTGTGGTAAAATAAGACAAAGTCTCCTAATGGTCCACAATAAGGTATTACAACTACTGATTGTACTCTGTCTTTTCTGTAAGCATCCCTTCACAAAGCTTATTGAGGATAATTGGTGAAATACTTTTGGAAACCTAACCATTGCATCAAATAATCATATTGAGGAGATATTAATTGGCATAGGAAACTTATATTGGGGAGAACATATCAAAATGAGGAAAATAACTTAAGAAAATGGTGAGATCTAGCATAATCTGTTAAAATAAATGCAAAAATCTTAGGAGAAAATTTAACCAGTCTTGTTTGAAGGACCCTTAATCATCAGTGTGAGTGTGAGTTGGGATAAAGACCCCAAGAATCTATATTCACTGAAAAACAATATAAAGGGAATTTATGAAGGAAATGAGATAGATAATAGCCCTATCAGATTTCAAATTATCCTATGAAATGCTTATGATAAGATTATATTCTAAAGTGATTATTTCTGAAGTTAGATTATACTGGGTAAACGATAGAAAAGGTAGAACAACAGAACAGAATAGGCAATGAACTATTATAATTAGTTAAATACTAAACTAGTGCTTACAATCAAAATGAAGATTGCAAAGTCATCATTATCCAATAGCATGATATGTAAGTAAGAAGAGGTCAGTGGAAATTTAGCCTGAATAAAAGGAGCATAGGACAGAAACTAGAAAGTTTCCTTTGGATTCTGCCCTGTTCAAATATGGAATCCCATGTTAAGTCCTGGTCTCTACATTTCAAGAAAACATGGAAATCTAGATAGCATCAATAAGATGATGGAAACATGGTAAAAACAAACAAAATGTTCTAAGCACTTACAGTATGCGAGGCATGATGTTATAACTGGGAATAGAAAAAAAGCAAAAAATAGTACCTGCCATCCAGGAGTTCACATTTTACTGGGAACAACACCATGTCAATAACTTTGTTGCTGTTCAGTTGTGTTTCATGACCCCGTTTTGGGGTTTTCTTGGAAAATATAGTGGAATGGTTTGTCATTTCCTTCTTCAACTCATTTTACAGATGAAGAAACTGAGGCAATCAGTTATCCAGAGTCACACACCTACTAATATCTGAAGCTGAGTTTGAACTCATGGAGATGAGTCTTCCTGATTCTAAGCCTAGTGCCTTTTCCACTGTGCTTCCTAGCTGCCTATGTAAATGACTCAGTCCACATAAATAACAGAAAGAGTAGATGGAAGGTAATCTTGGAAAGAAAGTTACTGTTAGCTTGAAAGGCCCAAAAAGGCTTTTTCCAGAAAGTGGAATTTGAGTTGTCTGGAGGAAAACCCAGGAAACCAAATGGCAGAAGTGGGGGAGCAAAGCATTCTAGGCCTCAGAGATATCCAGTGTAAAGGCATAGAAGATGGAGTGTTATGTGTGGGTAAAGGCAAATAGTCCAGCATACCTAGATTGGACACTGAATGGAGGGGAAGAATGTGTAATGCTAAAAAGGTAAGAAGGGACCAGGTTGAGGAGATCATTTTTTAAATAAAAAAATTTATTGATATCTTTTGTTTTTACATGAACAAATTTTTTTTCCAGTATCCTTCCAGCCTCAGGTTTACCCAACAGTTTTCCCATAGAACAAAGAAAGCATTTTTGAAGGCATACAATACCCAGAAGAGGTCCCTGATAAAAGCGAAGTATCCATATACAACAAAACATTCAAAGTAGCACTTTTATGATAGTAAGAACTGGAAATAAAGTACATTCCCAGTTACTAAGGAATAGCTAAACAAAGTGTGACACAGAAACAACAAACAGGATGAATACAGAAACATGGAAGACATTGACCTGATCCAGTGCAGAGTGAGGGAAGCTAAGCCAACAAAAACACACGCAACTAGGAGAAAACTTAAATGATAAAGAATAAATCACAATAACACAATTCAAAATTAGCATTTCAACATTACAGAGTCCAAAGAATAATTATAAGAAGACATCTGTACCTTCTCCTGTGCAGAGGTAGGAGGTTCATGGGCATTGAATATTGCATATATAATCAGATCTTTGTGATCAAGATTTAATTCACAAATTTAACATATTAAAACAAAAATATACCTTTTCTAAAGTCAATTACTTGATATGATTTAATAATAATCATTGTGTCGCTAGAATTTATTAGCTCCTTATGGGAAAAGACAATTTTACTTTTCTCTTTATATCCCACAAACCTAGCACAGTGTCTGGCAAAAAGAAATGTGTCATAAATACATGTTGCAGTGGATAAGAATTCATGAAAAGAAGTGTTTCCTACTCGTCAGTTTTCTCAGGACACCTTTTACTTCATTGTTCCTTAGACTGTAAATCAGGGGGTTCAACATGGGGATCATTACAGTGTAGAAAACAGACACCACTTTATTCTCATCTGTTGTGTAGCTGGATTTGGGCATCACATAAATGAGGGTAGTGGCACCATAGAACAGTGTCACTGCTGTGAGGTGGGAGGTGCAAGTTAAGAAAGCTTTGGATCTTCCCTCAGTGGATCTTAACTTCAGAACACAAAAGACAATGTATGCATAAGAGATTATGACAGTTAACACTGTCATCACAAGTACTATTCCAGCAGAGGCAGCAGGAAGAATTTCTGCAAGATCAGAGCTTGGGCTTGGGAAAGCTCCAGAAGTGGTGAATAGTCACAGAAAAAGTGAGTGATCTCATTGGGCCCACAGAAGGAACGATTCAATAAGCAACCAGTGAAAGCCCAAGCATTCACACAACCACCTATGTAGGATATAAGAAGTAAGAGAGTGCAGACTCTGGTTGACATGTTGGTGGAGTAGAGTAGGGGGCTACAGATGGCCACATAGCGATCATAGGCCATCACAGCCAGCAAGAAGCTCTCAGTTGTCCCAAAGGTAGTTGCACAATATATTTGAGCCATACAACCCCCAAAAGGAACGAGGACTGTGTCCCAAAGGTAGTTCTTGAGCATAACAGGTGTGACAGATGAAGAATATCCAATATCCGTAAAAGACAAGTTGCTGAGGAAAAGATACATTGGAGAATGAAGCTTGGAGCTACTTCTGATCAATGATGATGGTAAGATTACCAAATAATGTGACAACATGGACGCCAAGGAATATCACAAAGAGGATGATGCGAAGGGTTGGATCATCTGTTAGCCCCAAAATAATGAATTCAGTCACAGTAGTGCAGTTATTCCCAGATATCTCTCTTGGAAAGAGTGCCTATTACACAGAAGAAAAGGAGATTAAAATAGAACACAGAACTAAATATGTCCTTTGATGTATTCAGGAAATATTGACCACCTCCCCCATGCTCATTTAACTCTCTCACTCTCAATACTTTGTTTTTCTCTGCCTTATAAGCAAAGTAGAGATGAACAAATTTGGTTCCCTCCAAATTTTCCCTGTGGCCCAGTACTGTGTGATCTGCACTTTTTGGCAACATTTGCCATTATCAAAATGTGTAAATGTTATTCTTCCAAGCAAGCACCGCTGTTAATCCCTTCTAAGGAAACAAAGACTCTTCTTTGATTTGTGACATCTCAAAGGACTGTCTTTCACAACTGAATGCTAATTGACCATGAAGAAAATCTCCATTTCCAACATGATCCTTTTGCTCTAAAATGATAAAGGAAGGGAAAATGAGGAACCTGGATTCTCAATCTTTTTATTTTGCTTTGCTCCTAGAACTTGTAATTATTGCAAAGGTCTTTCAGTATACTAGATATCACATCTCTAAAGGACTGTAGGAAATTTCCCATGGAAAATTGCTGTCTATAAAGGTAGAACAATGAAAAGCACTTGCTCAATCTGCTGTGACCATATAGAGTTTTCATATCATTTGCATCATTTGGGGAATAGCTGAGAAACTTGTGTGTAGAAATGCAGTAAACTTTTACTGTGCCATAAGAAGTGATAAATATGACTACTTTGCAGTACTATATAAATACTTTTATTAACTGATACAGAGTGAACCAGGAACTAGAACAATCTATGTGATGACCACAAGGGAAAAAAATTTAAAGACCTCAAAATTCAGAGAAGTGTAGTAATGGATGTGTATATGTGTGCGTGTGTATGTATGTATACAAATATATATAAGCATATATATATGTATATTCACACACACAAATACATACATACATGAACACTTTTGTCAAAGGAAAACAAATCAAGAGATTGCTCATATCTGAATGCATGTCTCATTCTGTATGTCTAGTCTATCACCTCTTTCTAAAGAAGCGGCGTGTACTATTTCCTCACAGTCTTTTGAAGACAATGATCCATCACTATACATGTATGTGTGTGTGTGTATCTTACAAGGAAGAGCCTACATAAGAGCAGAGAGAAGTAGCTAAGTGAGTAATGCTAGACATGTGAGAAGGGAAAGGAAAATAAAAAAAAAATTTTAAAACGTGCAAAAGAAAGGGGAAATACAGGTGAAGATACAAGCTACCAAATAATTTCCATTCTGATAAACTTGACATTTAAATACATTTCCTTTAAAAGACAACATATAGGGGGAGGAGCCAAGATGGCAGAGGAGGAAGAAACACATGCACTTAGCCTTTACCCCACAGCCCATAAAATACCTGTAAAGAAGAACTCTCAACAAATTCTAGAGCAGCAAAAGTCACAGAACAATGGAGTGGAGGACATTTCTGTTCCAGAGAGACCTGAGAAACCAACGGGAAAGGTTGGTGCACACTGGACCCAGAGCAGAGCCCAGCCCTGCCTTGGCATACGGCACCAAGAAAAGCAGATCCCAGTAGGCTTCAGGGACAGAATCTCCAGTGGCAGCACAGGACCCTCAACCCACAGGTGCCAAAGGTCAGTGAGAGGGTCTTTTTGGCTGGCCAAGAAGGGAGCTGGGTGTCCCCATAACTCAGGTACCCTCTAGAGGCAGCAATAGAGGCAGCAGCAGACAAGGGTGCCCAAAGCAGGCAGTAACCCACATCCATTGTTGAAGGTCTCATCAGAAAGCTCCTGAGGGAACTGAGGCCCCAACTGAGCAGTTGAACTTAATCTCACACTGAATAGCAGCCCTGCCCCAACAGAAAACCCCTGAGACGTGGGAGCAGCTCATTTGAATCTCACCTCCCAAGTGCTGGCTTGGCAGAACTGGAGGCAAGGTGATTGTGGAGAGGAAACTTGGAAGTCAAGTAACTGATTGGGAAAATGCCCCAAAAAAGGGGAAAAAAAAATAAGACCATAGAAGGTTACTTTCTTGGGGAACAGGTGTCTCCCCCCCCCATCCTTTCAGATGAGGAAGAACAAGGCATACTGTCAGAGGAAGTCAAGGTTCTTGCCTCCAAAGAGAACTTTAATTGGACTCAGGCAATAGAAGACCTTTAAAAACAAGTTAGCAGCTTACTAAAGGAGAACCAAAAAAATGCTGAGGAAAACAACAGCTTTAAAAAGTGGCTGACTCAACTGGAAAAAGAGGCCCAAAAACCAACAAGGAGAAGGAGGTTTTACAAAACCAAACTATGTTGAAGTGTTTGTATTTGGTGACGCCTGCTAAGGTCCCAACAAAAGACGTTATTTTAAATACTACTAGTTCTTCCTGGAATGCTGTCATTGCTTTCAACTCTAAATTCATTTTTCTCCTTGTCTAAGTCCAGTAAGAAAGAATACTCTTCAGCTCAGAGAAAAATTTGACTGTAATGTCCATTTATGGGTCCATACTCCAACTTTTTCTCTGACCCAAAAATGCGTAGAGGGCTGAGTCAATTCTTCAACACCTACTACCTCACCTTTTTCTCC
Source organism: Bettongia penicillata ogilbyi (assembly GCA_023548195.1). NCBI lineage: Eukaryota > Metazoa > Chordata > Mammalia > Diprotodontia > Potoroidae > Bettongia > Bettongia penicillata. The sequence continues at coordinate 709,116 of JAJHZJ010000177.1, read as the reverse complement.
CAAGAGATGATGTTATATCCTAATAATTATGACAAAAGGAAGACTTTCTCTGCGGACACCCATTTCCTTCCTGTTCTACATTGCAAAACTCCTCAATATCATACCCTATTGTCTTTGCAACAATCTCTGAAAAAGAGAGAGTCCTTCTTTCCTCAAGGGTGAAACCCTCTACTTTTTCAATTGACCCCTTTCCTCCTATGTCAAACTGAAGCTTTCCTCATTGAAAAGCTCCTTTAAAACTTTGACATCTTAATCTAAGCACTCCTTCCCTTTTGCCTACAAATGGGCCCTCATGCATCCCATTCTCTGAAGACCTTAATTTGATACTGACATCCTTTCATGTTATCATACTATAGCTCTTCATTTTTCCAGTTATTTCTCAGAGGGGGGAATGCACCCTCAGTGAATCCAATCCTTTCTTCCTACTCACTTAGGAATTTACTGAGCTGTTCATTCTGATTCCATCATTCCATTGTAACCATTCCCTCCAAAGTTACCAATGATTTCCTAATTACTAAAGTATTTTTGTAATCTTCATTTAAATCCCTGTAGTATAAGGCTTGTTTAAATCTTTCTATTTGAATTTCTAGCACCCACAAAGTGGCTGAAAAATAGGTGATTAATATGAACTTGTTGATTAGCTTCTATGCAGCTTGTGACAAAGGGGACCACTCGTTGTCTTGGATACTTTCTCCTCATGAGTGGTCATGACACTGCTCTCTCCTGACACTCATGGTCCATCTACTTGTGTGACCTTTCCTTCTCAGCCTCCTTTGTCACATCATGATCTCTACACTGCCTCCTAACCATATATGTGCCCTGAGGTTCTATCATAGGTCCTCTTTCCTATTTTATAACTCTTCAATGTGCTCACTAACTTCCAATGAGTCCCAAATTTATATATCCTGAACTAGAATCTATACATCACCAATAGCTGGACATTTGCATCTGGATGTCCCAAAGGCATTTCAAACTCAAAAGTTGCAAAAAAGAACTCATCTTATCCCCAGTCTTCAACTTAATCCCACTTATCAACATAATTGTTTATTTCTCTTCAGGACCTCACCATCTTTCCAGATACCCTTGTTTGTAATATTCTCCATTTTCCTTTCCCCAGATACTCAATTACCAAATCTTGCCACTTCTACATCCACATCTACTCTTATGACCATTCACACAGCATCTCCCTAATCAGGTTTGCATCTCCTCTCGTTAGTTTCTTGCAAAACTCTCTTAATTGGAAGTCCAGTCTTTTCTTCCTCTAAACTATCCTCTAAAACCTACAAAACTGTTCTTCCTAATACACATAGTTGACCATGTCACATGCTTATCAAGCCATGAACAGATCCCTTTTTGCCTTGAGGACAAAATAACAATTCAGACTTATTTATACTCCTACACCACCTGAGTTCAGCCTCCCTCTTCATTTTATTCTCAGCCATGTCCTCTACATTCCAGCACAACTGACCTGCTTTCTGTTGCACAGACTCAGAATTCTACCACTATCTCTCTCCTTCTATATAGACAATTACATGCTTAAAATACCCTATTTCATCTCTACTTCTTAGAATCTCAAGTTTCATTCACCTCTTAGCTAGCAGGTTACCACTTACAGGAAACCTGGTTTCTTAGACTCTGAACCTCCTCAACTTATCTTGTATTTGCTTATCTGTGTAAAAATTTTATCTTTCCTCTCCAGTGCAAGCTCCCTGAGATTAAGGACTGTTTCACATTTTTTTCTAGATCTATACCCAGTGACTGAGAAACTGTGGACACATCAAAATACTAGATGAATTGAAGGCAACCACACACTTCTGAAAACTTCAGGTCTCATTTATATTAATAATATGGCAGGAAGACTAAGAATTCAATACCACAACATAAATTTCATAAATTAGCAGTTCTTAGAGAAAAATATTGTTGTGTTCATTTTAGAGATGAGGTAACTAAGGATCATAGAGGTTCAGTCTCTCATGATTTCAGGCAGACCTAGTAAGAGGCAGACCTTGGATTCAAACCTAGGTCCCTTGATTTCAAGTCCAATTCTCTGTCCACTACAGCAACCAATAATTACATCCATGAAATTCTTCACTCCAAAGCCTTAATCTGAGAGTGGAAGAAAAAAGTAATACATGAAATAAACGCATCTATGTATATCTTTTCAAAAAATGTCTTTTCCTAACCATGTTCTGTGAGGCACTTACTGTTTGTAGAGATGTTTCAGGATGTGTGGTATGATCTCTGATAGATAGGAAGTTACTTAATAACATGTTATAATAATGCTCCATGAATATATGCCACTTTCAGATGTCTAATTTTATATAGTACCATAAGAGACAACAAACATGAAGACCCAAATCAAAAATGAATCTTCAGAGACAAAGAGACGCAGAGGTTGGGGGGTAGGCGGAGGCAGAGGGAGGGAGGAAGAGAGAGAGATGAATTCAAACCCCATGGCAAACAGAAATATTGCAAAGTCTGACACAGTAAGAGGAATAGACAGGCTTCCCTAAAATAGACCACAAATCAAAAAGGAGATGTAAATGTTTTTATAGCAAAACCAAAAACAGCAGTAGTACCGACTGATGCAAGAAGACGATTAGACTCCAAGAAATTATCTTTACATTGGGTTTAGTAGCACTTGGGATATAAACCCCTCCAAATGTAGCCTACATCATTAAAATACCATTTGAAATCCACTGGGATTCAGAAAATTACAAACACAGAGGCGAGCTAAGAAGTTCTCAAAATTCTCAGGGGCTTTCATTTATTTTTTCTTTGTTTATGTTTATCCAGAATTTTAGAAAATGAAATGCAAGAGTGGATAACAGCATAGTAAAAGCAGTGAATATGATGTGCGATGAAAGCTCTTAACAATTATTCTGGGATCAACATGTAGAAAGTGTGGTCATGACAATGTTCACTACATATGAAAATTGTTCCTGTTCATCTCAGCTCCATTTGGTTTAGGCCAGAACCCATTTTCTTTATATGTATACACATTGCTGTGAAACTCAGTCTAGAAGAAGCTGTAGATCCTGGAACAAAGGTACTGTTCCAAATGAGGGTAACTCTACATGAGGGAAAGTAGCATTGACAATTTTGTCAAGGATCCTGATAATATTTCCACAGGATATAAGAGCATTAATCATATATGATGCATAGATTTGGCATAAGACTATTACATACGCTAAAGGTCAGTAGTGGATACTGGAAGATCATTCATTTCCTGGTCTTGGAAGTGAACATGAAGTGCTCCAGCTTGTGAGATGATTTTCTTTTGTCCCCTGGGACTCTGAAACAGACAAGGTTGGAAGCACTTCCCTACAAAGACCTCCAGAAGTTTATAAGCCTTTCCTTTCCCCAGGCAATCCATGAGCCATGTCACAGAAGAGGGTGAAAGAAACTGAAACAGGTATGTTCACCATCACTTTGCACCTCACTACTGCTTTTGATTTTTGCTTTCATGGAATGGAATTTATTTCAACGTCAAATGAAGAGAGAGTCAAGCTAAGAGGGAAAGCAAGATAAGGGATCCAATGTGTGGCAACTCAGTGCGAGCAAGGTATGTTATCTGAAATACTGAAAAATCTATATAGGAACCTAAGAAGACACTAGAGAAATATAAATGTTGGTAATGATTTAGAGATGACTGTTAGCAGTGAGTTTGTGGAGTGTTCTCAAGGTTTAAGATGATTAGAGTTTTACTTGTGTGTCACTGAGTGATCAGTTGCAACTCAGACTTAGAATGCCATCTGGTGGCTTGTTCAGATAGAGCACCTCAAGAAACTACTCATTTCTCTACTATAAGAAACACTGTTCTATGAAGGCAGGCAAGTGTTTCACAAGTCTTGGAAGAAGGGATTCTAAGAATAAGGGGAGGGGGAGAGTAATTCACAATTTAAGGAAATGCTAAATTAACTGCAGGAATATTACCTTCTCTACCATATTAGTTATTTCCCTTTCTTATTATAATTACTAGAATTTTCATTATCATATCAAAGAACAGTGGTGAAAATGTGAGCATGCCCTTATTATACACCACTTTTGGGAGAGAATCAGACTTTAGTTTTGGCTTCAAGGAAGTATGCTTTGACTAATACGGAAGTATGCTTAATATAATTGCACACATAAAGTCTATATCAGATTGCATGCTATCTTAGGGAAGTGGGGGGAGGTGTGGCACTCAAAATCCTATAAAAGTGAATGTTGAAATCTAAAAATAAAGAAAGGAAGGAAGGAAGAAGGAAGGAAGGAAAGAAACAAAGAAATAAAGAAAAAACAAAGAAGGAAACAAAGAAAGAAAAGAAGGCATGTCTTATTGCTGGGAGCCCAAAGTCTATAGCCCCCAAAGCTCTATGCTCATTTGAAGCACATCTGATATTGTGGAGTCACTCATGAAAACGTCATATTATCACTGCTTCCAGGAAGTTTACTCTGAGAAGCCTCTAAATATAGTCATAAAATATATCCATAGGTAATTCATGGATCAGTTTCCACAAATGGGGCCAATAGCTTCCGCAGATGAGGTACAAGCATTTAAAAAAAAAAATACATATTGGGGATGGGACAACTTTCATTTCACTCCACAGAAAATGCAAATTTAAAAAAATGAATGTAAAGGGCTTTGCAGTGGCCCATAAGAAATCAACATAATTTTCTTCCACATCTACTGCTCTTAATTTCCCTCCTAACTATTTTTATTGTCCTAATCATGGAACTCCCCCAAAGAGAGAAATACCATTTGGAGTTGCCAGGCATATACCACACCAATCCTTCAGTGATGTTCAGTGAGTATGTATTATGCCACAAAGAGATCTTCTGAGACCTTGGATTCACCTTGGAAGAAATAATTTTGGCTGCTACCAAGATATCCCATCAGAAATGCACTGTCCATGTAATTCATGCTAACAGCATGGTAATAGCAAATGAGGTCATGGGGTGATAAGGGCTTGCCTTCTTTCCTCTCCTCTCTTTCATGTCATTAGTCTATTCCCTTGCTGCTGAATTAGAAAGTTCAGTCTAAAGTCTCTAGTCTTTGTGCTTAGAAAGGGAAAAATATAGAAGATGTGAACGATCTTGAGATCTAAATATTTCCTTCAAAGATCACATGGACAGACATATCAAAAAACCAACCAATAAATGGTACTCATTGGTATTATTCTTCAGTCATATCCGACTGTGACTACATTGGGTTTCTTGGCAAAGCTACTTATTAAGAATCTTCTCTATGCCAGGTGCTGAGGATACAAATGTAAAGTACTTAAATATGCAGCTTTCCATGTCAGTCTACTGAAAGGTAGCCATTACTTGGTCCTAGAAGTTGGGGGAGGAACACCTCATTATCTGCATGTATCTTCCATACTATTGGGATCTATGAGGCAGGGGGAAAGTCTGGAAAGTCTTTAAGATCACTTAACCTCTTTCAGACTCAGTTTCCTCATCAATGAAATTAAAATAATAACTACACCTGCCTCAGAGAGGTTGGGAGCACCAAATGAGATATCTATAAGGCACTTTGCAAAATCTTAAAGTACTACATAAATGTTAGTTATTTTTATTCTTTCTTTTAATGGATTATCTCACGGGGTAGCACCTCCAATTAGAGTTCATTCTTCCAAAAGTATGAAACAACCAATTCGTTCTGCAGACAGCACTACCTACTGAAACTCATTCCCAAGGTGGCACCAAAGGTGGGTTTAAACCTGTCGATTCATCTTGGGGCTGCTGTAGTCACTGAAACTTAATTAGGAATCCATATGATAATAGAGTTGGAGGGATTTCTACAGGTCATCAAGACCAAACCCTTCATTTTAGATTGGAGGAAACAAGCACAGAGAGTACTCAGGAAGGCATGGGGTTAAGCCCTACATCAGACATGTAATGACTGTTTAACTCTGGACGTATTCTTTAACCTCTCACTAACACAAAGTAGTTCTGTAAAGCCACATGTTGGCAAATAGTTACAGATTTGCTTAGGTAGAGTCCTTTCCTTATCTGGAATACCCTACCCACCAACTTAATCACATACCCAGATCAAATGCTATCTTACTTGATGTGATGCATCTTTCTAGCAATTCAAATTATATTTGTGCCCAGATTCAGCCACACAGAATTCTAGATATTCTTCCCACATCCATGTCATCTATAGATTTCATCAGCATGGCATCTATCCCTTCATCAACATAATTAACAAAAATATTGAAAGTACTCAGAGCCAAAGAATGAGAGATCCCTAGGACTCTTTACTAGAAGCCTTCCTCCATGTTGACACTGAGCCCATGAATGATGCCTCCTTCATCCTATCAGCTAAACCTAAACCAACTAAAAGTATCATCATCTGTTCCAAATCTTTCTACCTTTAATACTACCTATTATGTAGACAGTGCATAATAAGGTTTCCTTGATGGTCAACTGGCCTCTCTGACAAATACAGCATGAGAAATTAGTATATAAGGATATGATCACCACAGGATTTCCCTCATTTCCCAGTCTAGGAACAAAGAAAGAATTTTTTTATAAGTGGAGATCTATCCACTGGGCATATATCTGCCAAAGATAACAACGTGATGCAAATTGTAAATTCAATGTAAATACCAAGACTACTTCATAGAATTAAAGTAAAAACAAAACTTATATACAAAATGAATGTACAGTAATATGAAGGCAAATTGTGGAGGAAATGGGGGTTACTCACAGTTCCAACTCTCTAGCTATGCTACTGTGCAATATTATACAAATTATCTCATCTGGCAAAAAGTATGGTAAAAAAGATGTTCTAAATAGAATAGATAATCCAAAATTATACATAAAACTATGCAATAAACCAACGTTTGATTTTTAAAAACTAGGATCTCAAAACATTGAAGAAGAAATTGTTTAACATCCACTACTGAAAAAATTGGAGAGAATAGTGTGAAAATGAATTGATTTTTAATTCTTCATACAGTAGCAAAAAGAATTTATTTTTTTAAAAGTCAGACAAAATGAGATAAGGGATATTGAAATGATATGCCTACTAGAGTTGTAGAGGAGAAAAATTTTTACCTATTCAACAAATAGAAAATTTTTCAGTTAAATGAATTTAATCACATAAAATAAAGAGTTTAGGTACAACACAAGCCAGTGTATTAAAATATATATTGGGAATATCTTTGCTGCAAATATTCCTGACAAAACTCTGACCGCTAATTTATAAGGAATGATACAAATTAAGAAGAATGAGATCTAATTTCCAAAATGAAAATGGAAAAGAATAAGAATGAGCAGTTTTTCAAAGAAATGCAAATGATCAACAGCAACCAAATCTTCAGTAATACTAGAAAACCAACGGAAATATTGTCAAGCATACAATCTACCTCTTGACAAGACAGATGACAGATGCAGAGGGCAGAAGGAGAAACAGATTCTTTGAATGTGGTCATTGAGTGAGTTTATTTTGCTTGATGATTTCTATCTCGTATAAGGCATTTGATTTTCTTTTGAATGGGGTGGGGAAAATAGATTTCTGTTAGCTAAAAATAATTATAAAAACTAAAATAATTGTGAAATACCATCTTGTTCTCCTTACATTTTCAGATGGTTAAAAACAAAACATAATTCTGGTCAGAATGGCAGCAAAAACAGGAGCACTGACTATTGTTCACCTGTGAATAATAGTAACCCTTGTGGAAAGCAATATTGTAATAGCAATATGAATTCCAAAAAAAGTTCACACTTTTACCAGTAATCATACTGTTAGGATGACAATTACATCCTAAAAATGCTCTTAAAAGGGGGTGGGGGAAAATTTATCTACATAGAAATTTTGTAGCAATATTATCTATAATAGAAAAAAAAACCAGAAATGACTTGCATGTTCAATGATTGGGGCTAGCAGCTATTTTGGAAAATAGATAAAAACCAAAGAAAGGGCTATTGCTTGGAATCAGTAAGATACTGATTAATGAACAATCAATTAATGGACAATTCAAAACCATACAATTTTTATTTTACTCCTCTTTTTCCTGTCAAAAACAATGATGTTTGAATTGAAAAGGAACAAGCAATGAGCAACTGGACACACAGACAAAACAGAATCAGAGATTGCTAATGAAAAAAAATTAGAAAAGTAGTAGAGATCACTGAGCTGTCACTGAGAAGTTCCAATTAGCAGGCACATAAGACCTACATCCCAGGATGAATAAAAAATTAATGGATGTTGATTGTTAGGCCACTCTCAGTGATTTATGAAAGATCATGGAGAATGAGAGGAATGTGAAAGGACTGTAGAAGTGGAAATGGTTGAATTTCTTTAGTGGGGAGGTGGATGCTAGGAGGGAGAAAATAGAGTCCCCAAATTTCAGAGTGCTTAGCCCAACTTTGATTCCTGGGGGAATTCTAGAACAATTTTTTATTTACATGCTTAGTGAACATGTGGAAAAGGAATCAGAAAAAAACCAGTATGGTTTTATCATCAAGGAAGCTAGGTGCTGCATTGGATATACTATTTGGCCTAAAGTCAGGAAGACCTGAGTTCAAATCCAGTCTCACATAATACTTATGTGATTTTGGGCAAGTCATTAAATCTCTGCCTCAGTCTCTTCTTCTGTAAAATCAGCATAAAAGCATCTACCTCTCAGGATTGCTGTGAGGGTCAAAAGGGATAATAATTGTAAAGTACCTGGCTCATAGTAGGTGTGGTATTAATGCTAGTTGTCGTTATCATCGTCATTCTCAAGACAAACTGCATCCTGGGCCATATCCAGTCATCCTGATGGACATCAGGTCACTAGACCCAGATGGCTCAGGAGAAGAAAGTGAGGTTGGTGACCTTGCACAGCCCTCCCTCACTCCAAGCAAAGTCAGCCATAAGTCATGTCATCATCTTGAAGTCGTGATCCTCTTTGAGAAGGACAAACACAACCTGTAAGTGAGTAGCAGCTCCTCTTCTCTCCTCTCCTCTGTTCTGCCCTGCTTTCCTGTCCTCTGGTCTTCTGCCCAGGGGAAAGTAGAATCCACAGCCAAAAGGTGCCTTTTATCCTTTGGGTTTAATGCCTACATTTCTTGCTCAAAGATCAAGCCTTAAACCTAATTCACTCTGGAACTCATAGACTGGACAACAAGTCCCCACTCACCTTGCACAGAGTCAATGTAATAACTTAATAGTAATTCTTTCTCTTTTACCAAGGAACCCTGAGGGTCTTCCCCTTCCAGTTTAATTTTTTTATTAAAGGGGTCATCCCTTGAGTAACTTAAAGGAGCCTATTCATTAAATGTGTGTATCTCACTCAAAGTGACAATGTGATAACACCTTAGCCGGAAAGGGCTAGGGCTCCCATTGCATCCTGGCCATCTCCAATCATCCCAATGAATATCAGGCCACTGGATCCAGATGACTCAGGGGGATAAAGTGAGGCTGGTGACCTTGCACAGCCCTCCCTCACTCATATCAAAGTCAACTGCAAGTCATGTCATCACCTTGATGTCATGGTCCTCTTCAACAACAATGGACAAACACAACACCGATCGTCAAGGACAGGTTATGTAAGTCTATCATCTTTGTCTTTTATGACAGTTACTAGGTCTGATGGATCTGAGGAATCCTTTACATCAAGGGTTGTTAAGAATCGGTGTCATGAACACTCTGGGAAATCCAGTAAAGACTTTGAACTATTTCTCAAAACAATGTTTGTAAATAATTAAAGGAAATGTTAAGTTTCAATTAGACATCAGTAAAAATAAAGTTTATTTTGAACCACCTTCATGGACCCATGGAAATTCCCTGTTCTAGATAATCAAATGGTGTGGGGAAATATAGTTAAACTGAGTTTCTCATGCTACTCTAGTGAACAGGGTGGAAGATAGGGTTTAGCATTAGAAGAAAAGAGTTGGGTTCTGACTAATTGAGTGATTACACTCAAGGAGAAATCCTTAATAGTCAGTCAGTTTTTTTCAACCACTCCCCAATCATTAGACATATGAGTTATTTTTATTTTTTTGATTCTGAATAATGAATGCTGCTATGAAATTTATGTACAGAAATGTTCTTTTTCCCCTTTTTAATAAGATTTTTAGGATAAAATGTATTTCTAAGAGTGGGATCACCGGGTTGTTATTGAAGTTATTAATGTTATTAGGGCTAAAAGAGTCTTCCAGGGATGTATTTAAGTGATTTATCCTTGGCCCTGTTCTAATGAAAATATTTTTCAATGCTTATAAAACTTGATTACACTAATGTATGATGAAAAGTTAACATTTTAGGTGACTCAACAAAATGACCCAGAATTCTCATCCAAAAAAAAAGATATAAACAAACTAAAACATTGCTCTGAATCTAATCAGATAAAACTCAATAGAAATAAAAGTGAAGTGTCATTTTTGAGTTTTTAAAAATTATCTTTCCAAGGACAAGATATTGAGAGATGTAAGAAAAAAAACTGTATCTCTGAATGATCAGGGGATTTTAGTGAACAGCACAGACAATATGAGTCAAGAGGATAATGTTAACAAAAAAAAAATGTTAATGCATATTTAAGCTACACAAGTGAGGCATAAAATTCAGAACTAGGAAGATAAGAGTCCTATTGTATCCTGCCTCAGTCAAATCAGATCTTCTGTAGTACTGTGCATAATACTCAGGTACATCTTTTTGGAAAATATTTACAAGTTGAAGAGCATCCAGAGGATGGCACCACTGCTCGTGAAGAGTCTAGAGACCATGCTATCTGAGGACTGATTGAAGGAATGGGGGATTTTTAGCCTGGAGGGGAAAAAAAGACTTGGAAATGTGGGTAGCCTTAAAGCTGCCTTGAAATATTTGAAGGATTGACACATGGGAGAGTCATTAAATTTGTTCTGCTTAGTCCCACATACAAGAATTGGGATAACTGGTCAAGTTATGAGGAAAAATAAGATTTTAGATGTAGATTAAAAAATTCCTACTAACTGGAATTACCTGAGAATATAGTGAGATCCCCTTCTCTAGAGGTCTTTGAGGAAAGACTATTATGGCTGCTTGCTGGAAATGTTGTAGAGAAGTCATTTAACAGATAAGGGCTGAACTGAATGACTTTTAAAGCCTCTTCACATTCTGAGGTGCTGTGACCCTACCACCATTTCATTTCAAGTTTTTCAGTCTAAGAGTTCCTTCCACTGACTGGGTTAAATATGATTCATTCCATGGGAAACTAGAAGCAAAAGAGCTTTCAAAGAGTTCATCCTTCTTTTTCCTTTGGCCTTTATCTTGATCTACCAAAGTCTCTTAAGCAAATTCATCATGGATACTAAAGTATCCAGCATCTCACTGGGAACTATTCTTGATCTTTAAAGAAAAATCAACATAGCATGTATAAGTTAAGAAAAATGTGGTAAAAGATACCACTTGTAAGAAAAACCAGGGTATTTTAGTAAATTGCACAGACAATAAGATTTGGCTGGGAAACAATAGAAAAACAAAATTAAAGCACATTTAGGTTATAGTAAGAAAGACACTGTATTCTATGGATCCCACGGTGTTCCACTGGCCTCCCCATGTACGGATTTTGTGCATTCTTCTTCTGAATATGCATTGTGAAAACAAAGAATTATGCAACATACGGGAAACAAAGCTACTATTAATGAAGGCAGTACTTAAAATATAGAGGGTTCACCATGCAGGAATATAATAACCACAACATTATTCAAACTGATGACAAAAACCTAGATTTCCTGCAAACTAGCAATCACGTTGAACAATATGAAATTCGTTGGCTTTTATTTTCAGCACATTTAAGTTCACCAATTTTATTCAATAACAATGACTACATAAACTTTCTCAAGTTCATTTATTTATTAGTACTACTCAGACCTAACATTTGGAGTAGAATGTAAGCTGTCCATGGCCAGGGCCTATTTTCTTCTTGCCTTTATATCATCAACACAATACCCTGAAAATAGGAGGCACTCGTTGTATGGAATTGCACTTATGCAAAGAAGTGTTTTGTTCCTATCAATTTTTTCATGGCCCCCTTCACTTCCTTGTTCCTCAGACTGTAGATCAGGGGGTTCAACATAGGGATCGTTACACTGTAGAAAAGAGACACCACCTTGTTCTGATCAGTTGAATATATTGACTTGGGCAGCACATAAATGAATGTAATGGTCCCAAAGTACAATGTAACAGCAGTAAGGTGGGAGGAACATGTGGAGAAAGCTTTGGATCTCCCCTCAATGGAACGCATCTTCAGGACTGAGAAGAGGATGTATACATAAGAGATAGTGATGATTGAAACTGCTACTATAATAACTGAGCCTGAAGAGAAAGAAGGAAGAATTTCAAAAAGAGGGACATGAGAACAAGAAAGTTTCAGCAAGGGTGAGTAGTCACAGAAGAAGTGATTGATTTTATTGGGTCCACAAAAAGACAAATTCAATAAGCAACCAGTAAAGGTCCACCGTTTACACAACCACCCATGTAAGATGTGATGACCAACAGAGTGCAGACCCTGGTAGACATGTTAGTGGAGTAGAGTAGGGGGTTACAGATGGCCACATACCGATCATAGGCCATCACAGCCAGCAGGAAGCACTCAGTTGTCCCAAACATGACTAAAGAATAAAGCTGGACCACACAGCCTTGCAAAGAGATTGAGCTTATTTGCCCAAGCAAGTTCATGAGCATCACAGGCGTGACTGATGAGGAAAGCCCAATATCCACAAAAGCCAAGTGGCTGAGGAAAAGGTACATTGGAGTATGAAGTTGGGAGCTCTTTTGTATCAATACTATGATGCTGAGATTGCCAAGTAAAATGACAATATAGATCCCCAGAAATAGCACAAATAAGAAGATACGAAGAGTTGGGTCATCTGTTAACCCTAAAATAAAGAATTCTGTCACTGTGCTGTAGTTTTTGCCAGTCATCTGTTCTCAAATGATACCTGTTAAGACAAAAAACATGGGGGTTAGAAACAAATGAAAAACTAAAATTTGAATATTTATCTATCTGAATAAATACTTATTGCCAACCTAATATTTCTAAGACTCTATGCTAGACAACAATGCAAATAGAAAAATGAATAAGACATAGGAGGGGATATCAGATACATAAACAAATAACATCATAAATAACAAACAAAATTATAATATGGCCAATGTATAAGGTTCATATAAGTACCATGCTTTGAAAATACAGAAGAAGGAAGTCAGGAATTCCTTCATGGAAGTGCAGGTATCTAAAGTAAGTTTCAGATTCAGTAGATGCCAACAGGAAAAGGTGGGATTGGGATGCAAGAGATTATAAATAATCTGATACTAGTTTGGCTCAGAAGAAGCCTGCACACAACAGGACACTTAGTTCATATTTGAAACATTTGGCCTGTTCAATATGGTAGAAGTTTTGTTATCATATTAACAGCAGCTCTGATGTGCCCACATTGCAAAAGTTCATCCACAGAGATAGGCCATAAGGAATCCAACTGACTGAACAGCTGAGCCTGAGCCAACTCACACACACTCATAGAAATAGATCACAGAAATCTAAACTGACACAACACTTCAGTTTGCTCATATTCACACACAGCCCAAAGCAAGTGGGCAGATGGAATATTATCCATTGAACTTCAGCAACACAGAAAGTCCAATCCATGGTTTAAATAAAGGTCCATTTTAAGGTGTCCATTCTAAGAAAGCTACTCTAGGTAAATGCCACCTATTCTTTTGTTCTGTCCTTTGCAGACCTGATTAAACAACACATTTGGTAAGTCGACATTAGGGAGATTTATACCGACAATACACCTGCAAAGCATGCAAACTTTTATGTTGGGAAGCTAACAAGCAGACATTTGAAGACAATTTTCTATGGCACATCACATATTCATAGTCATAGAATTGATTGAGAGGTAGGGAGAATGCAAGGTCCTGTTGTGTTTATTGCTTGCTAATTGCAAATCCTGGTACAAGTTCTGGGGGTCATTCTGTAGTGATCTGCTCTCATGTTGATGAGAATAGACACAATGTGTTAGACCACCACCTGTGCCATATGAGGAATTAGAAGTGGAACTTAAGAAAATGAAGTTGGAAAAAGCAGCTGGATATGACTAAATGTAGACATAAGAAATCAGTGTGAAAGGCAATCCTGTTGTAAAGGCGCTGAGGGGAATCTATTTCCAAGGTATCCCAGAGATGGGAAGGTTCTAGAAAAATGGAAAAGCTCACAGATGATCCTCTTGCCCATTCCTACTGATTCCTTTCTCTCACAGTTTTAATTTCCCCATTTGTAAAATGGGGATGCTCATAGCAGCTACCTTGCCATGAGGATCAAATGAGAAAATATGTGTGAAGCATTTGGCAAACCTTAAAGCCTTATATACATGCCAGCAGTTTTTGTTTCATTCCTTTGATATACAAGATGCACTGCTGGGAATATGTTGGTGGCTATGGGACCTTTCTTTTTGTCTTGCATTTAATACACCAACACACACACACACACACACATACATACACAAATGTATATATGTGTGTATACATGTATATATTCACAAAAAGACATACATATATGTATATTGTGTTAGTGTATCCCTCTGTTAGAAGGATAACTTCTTTCTTTGTCTGCTTCATGTTCAATTACAAATTGAGCTTTCAAAAGAGTGTCATAAAAAAAGATATTTGAAAACTGTTAAATATTTAAAGTAATATAATCTGTCTCAAAACAGATGATAATAATAACATTTACTATACCAAAGACTGCAATTTCATGTGAATATTTTGGTTTCCACTTATAAAAATTATGAAAATATACAGGATGACTTAATGATGCAATTTCAATACATTACTCTGTGCCAACAATCAGGTATTTGCTATGTGTCTGAAACATCACAATAGTTTAGCCTTAATTTATAAGTAAAAGATAGATGAAAGGTAGCTGCTAAGGGAACAAAGAAATTAATACTATTCAAGTCCTAAGTTATGATTAGTGAAATTTTACTGTTTAAGGTAAAAACTCTTGATATAGTTTTGAGTTTTGATTACACGAATATTTGTCTGATTTGGCATAAAACCAATGGTCAAAAATAGCATATGCTGCAGCCTGAGAACAAGTATATATGTCTGTCCCTGGGAATAGTAGGAGTTGATGACCTTCCCATGGCCTCTTAACTCAGTTTTCCCATTGTGCTACAATCTTTCTGACCAGGAAATTTCCCCACCTGGATAATCCTGACCCTGGCTTTTGATAGCCTGTGACTACACCATTACTTATTGGGTATGCCTCGTGCCTGCAATCAAACAGAACTAAGGGAATTGTTCCCATATGTCAGATCAGTTTCTGCCCTTGAGGAGATGAGTTTTGACATTGTCATTAATATGGCCCTCCTTTTCCTTTCATAGCAAATTTCTATAATCAAGGCAGAACAGAAGTTTTGCAAGTACAATACTAAATCTATTAATTAATAGATTGATGATGAACATTTATGAGTTACTCTAATAGGATTTGTGTTTGCAAATAATTTAAACTAAGGTAAGTAAGACTTAGTGCAGATAGGTTCTTTTGTGTAGACAACCCAAATTGAGGGGTGGAGGGAGGGGATGGTATTCCTGACAGAAGAGGCATTTCCTCTGTCTGGAGATGAATTGATGATGAAATGATATCAGCCCCTGTTGGAAGGGTTTAAAAACTGTGAACCCTAACCCCAAAATGAGCCCTGGTCCAGACTGGCTCCTGTAGAGAGCCCAGGTATAGACTGCAGTTCTCAGACAATGAATGACTGCCCTCTTTGAGAGAAATAAAAATATAGACTATACAACTTATTTCTGTTCATCTTTCTTAGATCAAACCCAGAGATTGACAGGAGAAAAAGATTACCAGGGCCACATCTCAGAAATATGTATGTCTCACTCCCTTTGTGATTCAAGTTTGAGTCCATTCTCCCCAGGGACATTATAATTGTGCAGGAGGGACATGGTGCAATGGTGGGAGGGAAGGGAGAATGTTTTGTACCAACTACATTAAACTGAAATCTATTCTTTCCTAGTATTCTACATATTCAAGGGGAGAGTGTGCTCTTGGTTTAGGAGGGGTTTTATAACTTCTCACCTCAGTAAATATCTCTTTGCAAAAAAAAAAAAAATCGTATCTTCTGATTGATCAATATTGTGGGCAGAGCACACAAAAATGGAGCACAGAAGCCCTCAGCGTTTTCCCAGTGTGTAAGAAGAAGTGCTTTGGCAGAGGTTGAGGAAAAACTGGAAATCTGGTGGGGCTAAAAAACTGAGATTTTGAAACATAAAAGCCTTCAGATACAAAATATACCCTAGAAAAGGTCTGAGGTTTTAATAGCTAAATTGTATCTGAACAGGCTAGCTAGACTATGAACTTGCCTCAGGGACACAGACTGTATTCATACTGTTGCTCCTGGACATACATCTGCACAAGATCTCCAAAAGAGTAGGAGAGAGAGAGCTCACGGAATTGGGACTGAGAATTCTAAAACAGTTGCATCCTAAAGCCGAAAACGATTGTCCAAACACTACCCACTAGATCTCTTTCCTATACAGCTTGAAAATCACCGACCAAGTCAGAGATAAGATTCTGAAGGAGTCAAAGAGAAGCAGATGCTGCCAATCCTAAACTAAAATTGATTGCCCTTTTTTTTGCAACTTTTAAGCATTGCGTTTGTTGGCAGAGATAAATAGCCTTCCATACCTATCCTACATTGTGCTTTGAATACACATCTGTTCCTTTAGGAGAGACCTTAGAAACCTCTCTGAGATTTCTTTGCTTTTTCCTGGCATTCTGGTGTGGAGATTTAAAGAGCCAGGGAATATAAGAAGGAGCTTTACCCTCCTCCTTTAGAGGTCAGAATCCGCAAGGCTGAACTCAGCCCAATTTAGTTCAGAGTTGGGGCCCTTCGGGAACTAAGGCAACCAAGTCCCCCTGGGCCTACACTGTTCTATGTGAAAAGGTCATCTCTAAAATCTTAGATTACTACCTGGAAAAGAACTCTGAAGTTATGTAATCCAACCTCCTCCTTTCACAGATGAGAGAACATAAAGGTTATGCAACTTGTCCAAGGCCAAATATACGGTGTCAGAGTCAGGATAATGAATGTAGGTCCTTTAACTAGAGACTCAAGCAGCTACATGGAACAGTGGATAGATTGTCAGACCTGGAGTCAGGAAGATTCATCTTCCTTACTTCAAATCCAGCCTCAGGCATACACTACCTATGTGACCCTGAGCAAGTCATTTAACCCTGTATGACTCAGTGTCCTCATCTGTAAAATAAAGGGAAAAAAAGATAGAAACAGAAAAACACTCTACTATCTATGCCAACAAAACCCCAAATGACTTTGTACACAGAAGCAACCAGAGTGTGTGAGGATTTTCTCTGCTAGACTTAGACCTTCATTGCAATGTAAGGTCTTAAAAATTCCTAATGGTCTTTTAAGGCAAAATGCCTTCCACATCCAGAGAAAGAACTATGCAATTCAATAGAAGATTGTAGTGAATCATTTTCTTTTGTATTAACTTTTGGTTTCATATATGTTTTCTCCCTTTCCTTTTAATTCTTCTATACAACATGACTATGGTGAAAAATGTATTTAATAGGAATGTTTGTGTAGAACCTATATAAAATTGTAAGCCATCTCGGGGAGGGAGAGGGGAAGTGGGGGGAAGGAGAGAAAGAAAAAATCTAGGTTGTTGTGGTAGTGATTGTGGAACACTGAAAATGAATGAATGAATGAATGAATGAATGAATGAATGAATGAATGAATGAATGAATGAATGAATGAATGAAAAAGAAAACCCCAAATGAGGTCATGAAGAGCCAAAATGACTCATCAACATTAGCTGGAGAGTCATTATTCCTTCCACCGAACAACACTGCCTCTGACTCCCTTCAACCTCTATATCCTAGAAAACCATGTTAGTACTGGTTCAAATCAATAAATATATAATTTGAAGCACAGCATTTGTCACCATCCTCAATATCAAGAGTTTTCAAAATATATTGCTCTGAAGTACATTACAACACGCCCACCTGAGAGGGAGTTATGGAAGAGAGGTCATTTAAGCATTTATTCAAAAGGAAAAAGTTTTAAATTTAAGTTTTTTAAAAAGGTATTTATTCACTGCTGGATTCATCATCAGACAGGGAAAGAATGGAAAAAAGAACCAAATACAATCCCTTTCCTTTCCCGATGAGAAAAATGAGTGCTTGGTTTAAAGTCATACACTTAGGAAGTAGCAGCGTTTGGAATTTAAACCCAGGTCCTTCTGGACCCAGTCCTCTTTCTATCATGTCAGAGGCTCTTCTTCACAAGTTCTTGCCCAGGGAATCTTACACAGTAACTGTTAACATATCCTCTTAATTGGTCTCACTGCTCATGGTGTTTTTCCTCTAACATTCAGCCTCTACGCAATTGCTAAAATTCTAAAATTATCTTCCTGTATCATGTCTGACTACACCATTCCCCTGCTGACAAGCCTTCAGTGACTCCATATTTTCTCTAAAATAAAATACAAAATCTTCAGGCTGACCTTTAGGGCTTTCCTTGATCAAGTTCATGTCTAGATTCCCACCTTTATTCCACATTCTTCTCCTGCACATACTCTATACTACAGGCAAACTGGCCTCTAACTATTCTCTGAACTCAGGACTCTGCTGGCAAATGTTTAACAACTGGTTTTCAGGAGGAGGAAAAGGATGGTCAATACTAATCTAAATTATTAACATTTTTTCTATCACTTCTTAAGTCTAGAAAATCAACAAAACAAATAAATCGACCCCTGACTGGAAGAGTGTGTATAGATTTTTGAGGTATAACACTCACAATGAAAATTTAACTGCTCTTTCAAGGTGATTAGAGCTTGCCCTAGCACACTCCTGCCTGTGCCGGATATTCTGTCTCATTCTTCCAGGCATTTGCATAAACTGCCTCCCAGGCACAGAATGCCCTTAGCCTTTTCAGCTCTTAGGTTTCAAAATCCCAGATACAATACTATGTGCTAGAGATCTGAAGAGAAAAGAAAGAAACCATCTCTGATATCACGTGGCTGGTATTTTACAATTTATACACAAGCAAATACATACAAATAAACAAGTCATTTCAAGAGAGAGATTGCTAAATTGGTCAAATCAAGAAAAAACTCATGTAGTAGCTAATACTACTGTAAGGATTCTGCAAGGCAGAGAGGAAGAGGGGAATGCTTTATAGCCCCTTGTATAAAGATACAGAAAGGACTTGGCACACATGGATAGAAGTATAACATCCCAAGGAAGATGGGATCCTACTGTGCTCTGCCCTTTCATTACAAATTTCCTTGGAAATGCTCAAACAAAAGATTCATGATCACCTCTCAGGGATTCCAGAGAGGACCCCTGCATTGAGATAAGAATAAATGAATGGAGATACTGGTTCACTATATTACCAACTCAAGGTTTTTAGGGGGTGATCACCTCAGAAGAATCCAAACTGAAGGGACAACGGGATGATGGAAAGATGTGTGATGAGAGCAAATAGGGTGCAGTACATTATCAAGGATGACCAGGGTCAAGATCAGTGTAAAAGCCCAACAAAGAAATGTGTAACCAGAAGGGGAAAAAAAGATGTGAAAGCCCTGTGGCTAAGCCAGGATGAACAACCTTAAATCCAGCCTCACACACCTACTAGCTAGATGTCCCGGTATAGGCCACTCATCCTCCTCCAGACTCACTTTCCTTACCCATAAAATGGAAATAACAATACTCACCTCACAGGGTAGTTGTGAAGGTCAAGTGAGATAAAGTGTGTACAGCTTTTTCTGTAGCTTAAAGCACTATATAAATATTAGCTATTAATATTAGCAATATTATCGCTGAAATGCTGCACTGCTCTTCACAAAGTACTAAAAAAAAAACCCATAAGAAGGTCCCCAGAATACTCTGTACACCTTTTATAGAGAATTTTGGGGAGGATATAGATAATAAACCTAACAAGATGAAAAGCATGGGGTGGGAGTGGAAATGCACATTGAGATAATCATTTATGGAGGGAGTACCCATGTGGATGCTACTATACATCTGAGAAATTCTATGATTTTATAATTTTATGTGTACTTAAACACAGAATAATTTGATTGTTTTAAGTAGTAAAATTTCATCTAACTACATAAAAGAATACTGTAGGTTCATTGCTAGGTCTGAATAAGCAACCTCTTTAAGCACAGAAGCCATCACTGGCAATGCCCATGGATGCTTAGGGTGCTCCAAGTCACAGTCAGAAGAAGAAGAAAACGAAGAGAAAGTCAAGGGAATTCTCTTGTATGAGAAAAGTTGACAGAGGGGGAAAATGAGAGATAAAGAGAAGGTGTGTGGATAAACATGTGGTAGATGAGCAGCAGAAGAAAACTTAGCATCCATAATTGTCTCTTCTTCACATAAATAACTAATGTGGAACACAGTTCAGTGAAATGTTTTACCTATAAGGAGTAATACTGTGTTTCCTCAAGTGATTATTTGGAATTACTATAAACACATGACAACAGTACTAAGAACTCACACTTATGCAGATCTTTAAGTGAGGCAGGTCATTACAGATATTATTGTAGAGCTGGACAAACTGAAGTTTCCAAAGGTTAAGTGACTTGGCAATTGTCACACAGCTAATAGGTAGTAGGTATCCTGATTCCAAGACCAACTGCCTTTTTACTGCATAGAATCAGTAAGTGTCTGGTAGATGGTTAGTTCATAACATGGATGTTTGTCTCCTTGTATGCATATATTATGTACTTGTGTGTATTTTGTAGCATATTTTTCCTCCACTGTCAAACTGAAACTTTGGGGTGAATACAGAAATCCAACTAGTATATTGGTTAATATCTTAGTAAAAATAATTCTGAATATGGAAAGGTTTAAATTCATAAGATACAGTGTGAAATAATGGCAAGGTCATGATTGGGAGTTTCAAGACCTGGGTTCAAGTTTTCCCTTTTACTGTCTATTGGGCAAGTAGGTCACTTCATCTCTTTCAGACTCACGTTTTTCATTGGTAAAATTAAAGAGTTGAACTAGATGGTTTTTGAGGTCCAGAGGACAAGGAACTAGAGGTGGAACAGATGGCAAAGACCATCAGTTTTCTACCCTTTGTGGAACAGATGAGAACATATAGGCTTGGGGAGCATATATAACTGATTTGCTCAATGTTACAAAGTACCATCAGAGGGAAGACTTGATCTCACATTATGTGCCTCAAGTCAGGACTCTTTTCACCCTGTTATACTGCTTCTTAGTAATAGTTCCCTTTTCATTTTCAGCATTCT
The DNA here is from genome assembly GCA_023548195.1 of Bettongia penicillata ogilbyi. Lineage (NCBI taxonomy): Eukaryota > Metazoa > Chordata > Mammalia > Diprotodontia > Potoroidae > Bettongia > Bettongia penicillata. Next base: position 687,860 of record JAJHZJ010000177.1, on the reverse strand, counting down.
TGTTAAAAAAAAATTACCAACTATCGCATCAGTATAATACCTTTATTCACTCGAACACTTCAGTCTGTGATGAGAGTGAAAAAGGAACTCTTCCAAACACATACACACACACACACACACGCACACACACACACATGCACACACGCACGCATGCATGCATATGCAAAGAAAAATATCCAAGCTAATTATTTCAAACTACACATTTTTGTTGCAGTATTTTAGGAGTTTTGTTTAGACCAGAAGAAAATGTGCTGCATTTGCAATCAGGGTACCTGGCTTTGAACCTCATCTACTCTTAATACCTGTGTGGCCTTGGGCTAATCACTTTATATTGCTAGAACTCAATTTCTACATCTGTAAAATAAGGAGATGAGAAAATTTCTTAGAACATTATTAATCCTAACTTTATAATCCTATGAACTGAATATACTTATCAAGATGTGACATTTTAATAGCACTCAGTGTATACAGACTCAAATCTCTGATGCCACAAGAAAGTAAATATATGAAGATTACTCTTTTATAAGCATCATATGAATTCAAGACCTAAGGAAATTCCAAAGAGCTATGAATGCTCAAAAGACAAGAGGAATAGACATGCTTGCCTGAAATAAGCCCTGGATAGTTATAGCAGCAAAAAAAAAAAAAAAAAAAAAAAAAAAAAAAAAAAAAAAAGATCCTTGTATTTCTACAGCAATATCAAAGAAAACAGAGGTACCTTTTGGTAGAAGGAAATGATGTGTTTAGATGCCAAGGAATTATCTGGGTGTAGCAGCACCATATTTATGTTGCGTTCAATGGCATTTGGGATTTAACCCCTTGAGAATCTAGGATCAAACATAGATTAGGTTATTAAATAGTATCATACTTTAAAAATTTCCACACACAGATGTAAAAAAAAAAATTCTCAGGAGCTCCATTCATTTTTTTTCTAGGTTCATATATATCCAGGAAAAAAAATAAAAATGGATAATGAAATAGCCAGACCAGTAAATATCATTGTCGCCATGTCAGATCTTAAATTTTGATCTGGATCAATACATTCTATATACTTGCAACAAACTGTATTCCTTATGAAAACTAGGCTCATAATCCTTGTGTCTATGCCTTTACACACAATAGAACCTTAGACTCAAACTTCCAGCTAAAGGTAACAATGCTATTAGCAGTGTGGAGAAGGATCCAAATTTGAAAGCAGCATGGAAACTTTCAGACCTCCCTAGAAAGCGAGAGTTTCTGATAGATTGATTACAGACTTGTTTCAGCATTGCTGACAGATGCTGTGTGTCAGCTATTGAGAGTCAGTGGGAAGTGGGAGGGAGTTCATATGATCCATCCAAGAAGCCCAGAAACACAAACTCTTTACTTCAACTTTCCCCAGAACACAAGAATCACAACTAATCTCATTGGATTTGAAGGAAAGATAATTAAATGCAACAGTTTGCCCTCCCTGAATCTCCACTTCCTATTTGAGTTCAAAAAATGAAATTCAAAAATTAAATAATGATAACAATTTTCCTTTAGATAGTGCTTTAAGGTTTGTAGACTTAGATGATAGAGATGTTCTCTTATTTGGGTGTTGCAGCAACTAGGTTCATATGTTTAGAGATAGAAGGGACCTTAGAAGTAACTGAATTAAAGTCCTTCATTGTACAGTTAAGCCTAGAGGGGGAAATGACTTGTCCAGGAGCATACAGCTACTACATGTGCAGAACAGGATTTTAGGGAAGGTCTTCCTGGCTCTAAAGTCCCATGCTGTATTCACTCCCTTGTGTTGCCACTCATATTGTTAATCCCCCAAATTTCAGATGAGGAATCCAAGGCTCAGAAGGTTGATTTACTTGCCTAACATCCCCTCGCTGGCAACTAAAAAGTTATTCAAACACATCAACTGAGGGATCTGAGACTGCAAGTACAATACCTCAGTCAGATCATACTCCCTTAATCAAAGGTTTAATTTTCAAACACAGGCATTCCTCCTTTTACGGCACTTCACAGATATCATTGAAGTTTTTTTTACAAATTGAAAGTTTGTGGCAACCCTCTGTCAAGGGATTTTATAGGTGCCACTTTTCCAACAGCATGTGTTGACATCAAGTTTGTGTGTCACATTTTGATCATTCTCACAATATTTCATTATCATGATATCCGGTATGGTTATCTGTGATCAGTGATCTTTGATGTTACTATTGCAACACACACTATGTTCATTCTGAGCCCAACTAAACCTGATAAACCAAATCAAATTGAGAATTTCAGACATTCCATCTGATTACATCAATAGATACAGAAAAAATGTTTTGAAAAATACAGCAACAATTCCTATTTTTTTTAAACATTAGAAAGCATAGGAATAAATGGGATCTTTCTTAAAATTATAAGGAGTATCTATCTACAATAAAGAATAAGCATTATGGAAAACTAGAAGCCTCTCTAATAAGATCATTGGTGAAGAAAAGATATCCATTATTGCCAAATTAGATCAATACTGTACTAGAAAAGCTAGCTCTAGCAATAATACAACAAAAAGAAATTGAAATAGTAAGAATAGGCTGTGAGGAACTAAAGCCATCATTTTTTGCATATTATATCATGGAATACTTAGAGAACCCTAGAGAATCAGCAAAGTGACCTAGTTGAAACAATTAATAGGGGTTTTTTTTATATATTTCATGTGTTCCTTATAACATGTAAAAATAATTTTAACATTCTTTTTTTTTTACTTTTGAGTTCCAAATCCTCTCCTTCCTTCCCTCCCATCCCTTCTCCCTGAGAGAGTAAGCAATCTGATATAGGTTAACATATGCAATGACACAAAACAGATTTTCATATGAGTCATGTTGTGAAAGAAGACAGACAAAAAAAAAGAAAGAAAAAATAAGGAAAGTGAAAAATAGTATGCTTTGACCTGCATTCAGACTCCATCAATTCTTTCTCTGGAGATGAATAGCATTTTTTATCATGGGTCCTTTGATATTGTCTTGGATCATTGCTGTTGTTTTCTGTCGTGGCTGTTGTATTTCTCCTTCATTACAACATGGAGATGATGACATAACTTGCAATTGACTTTGGTTTGAGTGAGGAAGGGCTGTACAAGGTCACCAGTCTCACTTTCTCCTCCAGGGCGTCTGGTTCCAGTGGGCAGATATTCATCAGGATAACTGGAGATGGCCCAGGATGCAATAGGACACCCAAGACTTCCCTCTCTCTCTCCAGTTGCCCTCCCTTTTCATATCCACTTCTGAGAATAACTGAGTTATTCACAATTTTTTATAACAAGATATTGATATTGCTGTGTAAATATTCTCCTGATTCTGCTCACTTCACTTTGCTTAACTTCATTAAGTCTTCTCAGGTTTTTCTGAAATCATACTGCTTGTCATTTCTTCTCATTGCAAAATAGTATTCCATTACAATCATTTACTCCAAGTTCTTCAGTCATTCTCAAATGGAAAAATGTTCCCTAATTTTCCAATTCTTTGCCTGAACAAAAAAGCTATCATAAATATTTGTGTGTCAGTAGGTTCTTTCCTTTTTTTATCTCCACTGAATTCTGTTATCCTTATTTTTTGTACATATATCAGAACAAAGTATCTACAATTTGTAATCCTTGTCATACTCCAGTCTTAGTATTCTCCTTTCCTCTCCACAACCCAGATCTAGAATTTCATCTTGTCCTCTCTTCCACATAATTTTTTTATTGGTCTTCCAAAGTTGCAGTTTGTTTTTTCTTGAGGGAATTTCCTCATTTTCTCACCTTCCAGTTCAAACACTCCTCAATTACACCCTATCAGTCCATGTCCCCAATTCATATACTGTAGTTCTGTCATGTCCATCTACAAAAAAAAAACCACTTTCTTTGAGAAGCCCAGGTAACAGTGAACTTCATGAAGTTTCCATTCCCCCAATCACACCCCATCTCCATGTTTTCATACCTTCTCTTGTGTCTGATTATAAGAAATAGTAAGTTCCTCTTTCCTCATCACATTTCATCAAGTTTTCACCTCAGAAATATCTCACACCATGTACCAAGAAAAGTTCAAAATGGGTACAGGATATATAAACAAAGGCTGAAATGGTAAGTTGATCAGGGGAACATGGAAGGGAATAAAAGATAAGGGAAGATTTTATAACTGAACATAAGATAGAAAAGAGCATGTGAAGTAAAATGGATAATTTTGATTACAATATTAAAAATATATTGCATACACAAAAAAATGTAAACAAAATCAGAAAGAAAACAGGAAAATGGGGGAAATTTTACAGCAAGTTTCTCTGATTAAAGTCTTATTTCTAAAATATAGGGAACTGAGAAAAATGCATAAAAACTAACAAATGAATAAAGGATATTAAAAGGCATTCTTCAGAAGAAAATACAATACTATCAATAATCAAATAAAAGGCTCTAAATATCTAATAATTAAAGAAATGTAAATTGAACCAACTCTGAGATATCATTCCATACTCAACAGATGGGCTAAATATTTGGAAAGGAATATGACAAATGCTGGAGGGGACATAGGTAAATAGGTATTCTGATGCACTGGTGGAGAACAATTTGGAACTATGTCCAAAAAAATTCAGAACTACTTAAGGGGGCACACTCTTTTTACCCACCAAGAATGTTACTAGGTCATTAACCCAAAGAGGTACAAAAAAAAATTAAAATAACTTACATTTGCAAGTATATTTCAAATGAAAGACATTGAGAAAAAAATTTTAAAAAAAGAACAAACCAAGTAAATGACAATATTATGAAAAGAAGGTCAACCAATCAGAAAAGGAGATCCAGAATCTTAAGGAAGAAAACAGCTCCTTGAAAATCAGAATTGGGAAAGAGAGAGCTAGCAAAGTTATAAGAGATCAAGAAATAATAAAATGAAATGTAATGAAAAAAATAAAAGGGAAACATCTCATACTAAAAAAGCAACTGATCTGTAGAACAGATCAAGATGAGAAAACATAAGAATAATTGCCCTACATGAAAGCTATGATCAAAAAAAGAATTCTGATACAATTATACAAGAAATAATTAAAGAAAAATCATCCTGGAGCATTAGAACAGGAGTGGAAAATAGAAATAGAAACAATTCACCAATCACCATCTGAAAGAGATCCTAGAAGGAAAATGCATAGGAATAGTATACTTAAATTCCAAAACAGACAGTTCAAGGATTAAATATTATGAGTAACAATAAAAAACAATTGAAATATGGCAGTGCCCCAATTAGAATCACAAAAGAACTTGCAGTGGCAACCAAAAAAAAACTATAGGACTTTGAACACTATATATCAAAGAGCATAAGAACTGTGGTCCCAATCAAAAATATAAGCATTGGAAAAGCTAAGCATAATCTTCAAAGAGAAGGAAATGGACAGTTAATCGACTGTCAGACTTTCAAGACTTTGTTTTTTAAAAAAACTCAACTTCATGGAAGATTTGACATACAAGAGCCAAGAGATATAAGGTACATACCAAAGACTAGTTACAAGGAATGCATTAAGGACAGACTGCTTAAAACTTATGTATGTGTATCATTAAGCACCCCAACATACACAGGAGGACCTCTGTCACAAGTTCTTGGATCTGCTTTTCTAAAAGGAAAGGCAACTCTTGAGGGGTGAACAATCTCCTTTACTCAAGCACATATATCATTCCCTTAGTTCAGGAAATCAACAGACAGTGCTTCCAGACTGTTTGACATAAGCAATACATATATCACAAATCAACAGACAGGTCCAACACTCTGACTATAATTGCCAGAGAGGGAAGCACCAACATCTGCGTTTTCAAAGCTGGGGGGCTCTTTAGTGGCTTCCCCAGTCTCATCTGGCACACAAAGTTTCTTCCAAAGACTAAGCCCCAAAGTAAAACCTCACTCTCAGATCATTTATATAGGCAGAGAGCATCCCAACCCTGAAGAACAGTGCCTCATTAACAAAAGGTGTGGGCCTTCCTACAAATCTTCCTTAATCTACAGCCCTTTAAGGGGCAGGCCCTTTAATGGGTGGGGAAGATCTTTAATCACATTAACAATACAAATACAGATTTCTTTAACTAAGGAAACTGTACTTTACTCATACTAAAGACTCTTGGTTGATAAAGGCAAGATTCAGTCAGAGGCACTTGATTACACTAAAACAAAAACAGCAAGAGATTCTATTTTGCTTGCCCTTACAGTATGTAAAATGTAAAACTAACATCTAAGATTGTTATTAGTAATTGGGGTAGACCTGAATATGAAATGACTTTAAAAAATAAAATGATTTAGAAACAGTTAAAAAAAGCAATTATTTTCTACAAATGAGGCACAAGAGCAAGAACCAACACAGAAGACTTAGATGGGGGAGGAGGGTTGTTAGTTCTGGAAAACTACTTTCATTGGCAATGGGTTCAAGAGGGAGCAACATATAAATATCTGGAAGAGTATAAAAATCTTTTAAATTCAGAAAGAAACAAAATACTAAGGCAATAGGGAGGAGGGAGAAGATAAGGGAAGAATAAGGGAACTATCCCCTCTAGAGAGAGGAGGGTGAGGGAATAGGTTAAAGGGGTGGTTCCTAAGGGTGTTTAAATTAATGGTAATGGGAGGGGCAAGGAAGGGATGCTTGAGAGAATAAGGGAAGGATCTTTAGAGAGAAGGTTAAGGGAATAGGTCAAAGGAGGGTATGGAAGGGTGTTTAGATTTCAGGAAATGGGAAGATAAGGGAGGGATTGTTGCAGGGGACTAGGTTAAGTAATAGGAGGGCAAGGTAGAGAATAGGAGGAAAGTACAGGAAATTAGGAGGCATAGGAAATAAAAGAGATGCATAAACACATTTTTATATTTTTTTTTGTGGTTTTCAAAGATCAGAAGTCAAATTTTTTTTTCTCTTTATTTATTTATTTATTTAATTTTCTTACATTCATTTTCACAAATTTTTGGGTTCCAAATTTTCTCCCCTTTTATCCCCTCCCCCCACCCCAATACCCCAAGCAATCTAATTTTCCCTATCTCCAACCTGCCCTCTCTTCTGTCATCCCTCCCTTCTCTTGTCTCCATCTTCTCTTTTCTCCTGTAGGGCCAGATGACTTTCTATTCCTCCTTAACTGTATGTCTTCTTTCCTAGTTGCAACAACAATACTAAACAGTTGTTCCTAAAACTTTGAGTTCCAAATTCTCCCCATCCCTCCCTCCCCACCCATTCTCTTTGGGACAGCAGGCAATTCAATATAGGCCATATCTGTGTAGTTCTGCCAATGACTTCCCTGATAGTCGTGTTGTGTAAGACTAACTGGATTACCATCCCTCCTAACCTGCCCCTCCTTGTTTCTCTTCTGTCTTTTGATCCTGTCCCTCCCCAAGTGTTGACTTCAAATTGCTCCCTCCTCCCTTTGCCCTCCCTTCCATCATCCCCCCCCTTGCAATATCTCTTTCTCCCCCACTTTCTTATACTGTAAGATAAGTTTTCATACCAAAATGAGTGTGCATTTCACTCCTTCGTTTAGTCAAATGTGATGAGGGTAAAGCTTCTTTTTTTTTTTTTCTCAGCTCTCCTCTTTTTCCCTCCACTAAGAAAAACTCCTACCTGCCTCTTAAATGACATATAGTTACCCCCTTCCCTTTCCCTCTCTTTCCTCCCCCTACATTTCTCTCTCACCATTTACCCTAGTTTCTTTTAAGGTATGGTCCCATCCTATTCAGTTCAATCTGTGCTCTCTATCTCTGTATGTGTGTGCATGTGTGTATGTGTGTGCATTTATGTGTACATGTGTGTGTGTGGTCCCACCAACTACCCAGATACTGAAAAGTTTTAAGAGTTAGAAATATTGTCTTTCCCTGTATGAGTGTAAACAGTTCACTTCTGGTAAGTCCCTTAAGACTTCTCTTTGCTATTTATTTTTTCATGCTTCTTCTCATTCTTGTGTTTGAAAGTCAAATTTTCTTTTCAGCTCTGGTTTTTTCATCAAGAATGATTGAAAGTCCTCTGTTTCATTGAAAGACCATATTTTCCCTTGAAGTATTATACTCAGTTTAGCTGGGTAGGTGATTCTTGGTTTCAGTCCTAGTTCCTTTGCCTTCTGGAATATCCTATTCCACACCCTTCGATCCCTTAATGTAGAAGCTGCTAGATCTTGGGTTATCCTGATTGTATTTCCACAGTACTGGAATTGTTTCTTTCTAGCTGCTTGTAAGATTTTTTCCTTGAGCTGGGAGTTCTGGAATTTGGCCACAATGTTCCTAGGAGTTTCTCTTTTTGGATCTCTTTCAGGTGGTGATCGATGGATTCTTTCAATACTTATTTTGCCCTCTGGTTCTAGAATGTCAGGGCAGTTTTCCTTGATAATTTCATGGAAGATGACGTCTAGGCTCTTTTTTTGATCATGACTTTCAGGTAGTCCCATAATTTTTAAATTGTCTCTCCTGGATCTATTTTCCAGGTCAGTTGTTTTTCCCATGAGATATTTCACATTCTCTTCCATTTTTTCATTCTTTTGGTTTTGTTTGGTGATTTCTTGATTTCTCATGAAGTCATTAGACTCCATCTGTTCCATTCTAATTTTGAGAGAACTATTAAATTCAGTGAGCTTTTGAGCCTCTTTTTCCATTTGGCTCATTCTGCTTTTGAAAGCATTCTTCTCCTCATTGGCTTTTTGAACCTCCTTTGCCAATTGGGTGAGCCTATTTTTCAAGGTGTTAATTTCCTCAGCATTTTTTTGGGTCTCCTTTACCAAGGTATTGACCCGGTTTTCATACTTTTGTTGCGTCTCTGACATTTCTCTTCCCAGTTTTTCCTCCACCTGTCTAACTTGCTTTTCAAAATCCTTTTTGAGCTCTTCCAGGGCCTGAGCCCACCCACCACCCCCCTGGGGTGTCTGGGGTACTGAGGCCCCGCCCTCCACGTCTTTCCCTGATGGCAAGGATATGTCCTCATCATCAGATCCGAAGGTCGGGATCATTTGCATTTGTTGGAAAAAACTCTCTAAAGTCTTATTTTTCTTCCCTTTTCTAGGCATTTTCCCAGCCAGTTACTTGACTTCTGAGATTCCTTTCCACCCCCACCTGGATCCGCCCAGCTAGTGCTTGGACTCTGAGATTTAAATGGGCTTTCCTCCTGCTGGCTGTCAATCAGTGAGCTTTAGTTCAGGTGCTGGGGTGGGGGCAGGGCCGCCTCCCAGGCTCAGATCCCTCAGGGGCTTTATGTAGAGACTTTCAGGAATGGAGCAGGTGGGGGCGGGGTGGGGGGCCCGCCTCCCAAACCCTGCTCCCCTGGGGGCTTTAAGCAGAAGCCTTCAGTAACAGAGCGGGGTGGGGGCAGGGCTGTCTCCCAGGCTCAACTCCGTCAGGTCCTATGCAGGAATCTTCCATAATGAAGATCCTGCCTGCCGCTGGGGGATTCCTGGGTCCCGGTCCGCTGCCGCCTCAGCCACCGCCCACACCTCTGCCTCCGCCGCTTCCTGCCCCCGTCTCTGCCGCCGCCGCTTCCTCCCGAGGGGGCCTGAGTCATGGAGACGCCCTGCTTCCCCTCTCCTCCAGCCCGGCCTCTCTCACTGACCTGCTTCTGTGGGCGGAGGGACTTTCCCAGCTGCCGGAGCTTCCGTCTCTGAAGCCTGCTCGGATCAGCTTCTCTGGGGCTGTGGCCAAGGCAGCGTTGGGGGTGGGGTCCACTTTCCGGGGCGCGCCAGACTCTGGGGATGGGTCTCCAGGGCTCCCTGGAATGGAAATCTCTTCACCTCTGCTTCTGCACACCTTTTATTGACCCAGAAGTTATGGGGGACTCTTTTTACATTAAATCTATGGGCTTTTGGTTTTGGAGCTCGTAAACGTGCGTCCTTCTACTCCGCCATCTTGGCTCTGCCCTCAGAAGTCAAATTTTTAAGAAAAGTATATGTCTATAAATGTATGCACATCTGTAAGTATATATATATACATATATATACACACATCGATTTGTGTGTATGTATATATAAGTATATGTGTATCTCTGTATCTATGCCTATATATAAATATACCCATGCTTAATTGTAGCCTTGGGGGCGGGTAGGAAGGGGGAAAAAAGGACAATTTTAAAAGTGCACAGCAGAGAGCAAAAGAAAACTAACAAGGAAGCAAAAAAAGATGGACAGCTTTCAATACAATGTGTAGGAGTTTTTCTATAGGCTTTCTTGAAACAGAAAATTATTGCTATATATTTTGAATATTCTTATATTCTGCTATGCACATGACATGCCTTTTTTCCTTTTCATAATGTACTTAAGTTTCAATATTTAAGGTTATAATGTTTCTTTTTCTTTTCTTATTGTGTATTTAAGTTTCAGCAATTTAGAAAACAAAAAGAAAGAAAACTGGAGTCAAGTAAAAATGATTACAATTAACTCTACTCAACAAAATGTTTGTTCTACTTGGGAAATTTCCACTTCAGTATGTAATAATAAATGCTTCACTTGTTCCATGCATCAGGGTAAGCCATCTCCAGCAACACTGCACATTGCTGCCTGGTCATCTCCTCAAGAGCATCCTTGCTACCATCCACCACCACACTTACTCACTTGAGAATTCCGGAACCACAATCAAAACATTACTGCTCTGGCTACTGAAAAGTTTGCCTGTACTCTCCTGAATTTCTATTCATCATCATTATGTAACATCTAATATAGTAATTAACACTTTACTGCAAGTCTGTGAGGTGATTTGATGTCCTCAAAGGTCTATGTAGTTCCCTTCTTTCCAGTTTTGGGGAATTTGTTTCCTATGAAATGTTATGACTACAGTAGAAATTTTTCCAACTCTCCAACTAGAAAAATTCCTAACATTTCAAACACAATGCCAGGCTCATCTTCTCTGCACCTAGGTTGACATGACTCTGAGAATTTGGCTCTCTGGTTACTTCTACCTTTGGCTATTCTCTCTTATTCTTCAGTGTAAATATTGGAGATGACTAAGACCATGTGAGTTTCAAAAAGTCTGAAGAGCAAGCTGCCAGAGATTGGGAAATTGGAATCTTGACTAGGGTCTATGGATAGTCAATTCTATTCCATCAGCAAAGCCATTAAAAAAGACTAGAATCCATTCTAGCAAGGTATTGATTTCAGAGACAAGATGCCAGCTCCAACAAGCAAGGAAGAGATCATTACAGCCAATGGCCTATGCTACATTTGAGAGTGAATTTGATGGAGTCAGTGCTTTGTAGCTACTATAGACTGAAGTGGTATAGAGGAGGATATGCTAATGGGACATAGGGATGGGTTCACAATGATATTTATTGGTTAAATGATATTAGAGAACTAGTCACTGCATGAAATAATGATGTTTGAGAGATATTAACTGCCGTTAGAGATAGATAATGGGGAAAACACATCCAAGTGGGGCAAAGGGTTCAGATTGAGAGTATTAGGGGAAAATAGCATAATGTCTTAAAGTTACCACTAGGACTTTGAGGAGAGATATAACCAGGCTTGCTCTGTGGGCAATGACCAGTGAAAGTGTGAGTGGGGATAAGGACCCTAAGGATCTATATGAATTGCAAAATAATATAAAGAGGAATTATGAAGGGAAAAAAAGAGAGAGACTAACACTGTCAGATGTCATATTACTTTCTGAAGTCATGATGACCAAGTTATTTTATAAAGTTACTCTTTCCCAAATTATCTCATACTATGTAAAAGGTAGAAAGGCAGAACAGGACAGAATAAGCAAGCAAGAATTATTTTTCCTTTTTAAATTTGTATTATTTATTTATCTTTAACATCTTTTTCTTTAACTTTGAATTTTAAATTCTCATCTTCCAACCCTTCCTCTCCCAATGAGAAGGCAAAGCAATATGTTATTGATTATACATGTGAAATCACGCAAAACACATTTCAATATTAACTATATCACAAAACAGAAAAAGTGAGAAAATTATACTCCAGTTTGCACTCAGATATCATCAGCTCTCTTTCTGAAACTGGACAGAATTTTTTCATCATTGGTCCTTTGGAATTGTGTGGGATCATTGTATTGATAAGAGTAGCCAGTTATTTTATGTTTGATTATCTTTACAACATTACTATTAGAGTGTGCAATGATATTCTGCTTGTTCTCATTTCATTTTGCATCAGTACATATAGGTCTTGCCATGTTTTTTCTGAAACCACCCACTTCACCATTTCTTACAGTCAATAGAACTCCATCACAATCATAAGCCACAATTCTTCAACCATTCCCTAATTGATGAATTTTCCCCCAATTTCCAGAGCTTTGCCACCATAAAAAGTGATGCTATAGAAATACTTTTTGCACAAATACATTTTTATATTTGTACAACTCTTTATATTTCCTTAGACCTTTGTGGGGTACAGACCTAGCACTGGGATTGCTGGATCAAAGCACATATACAGAGTTTATAGCCCTTTCATCACAGTTCCAACTTGTTCTCCTGAAAGGAGATCACTTGGATCAGTTGAATCAGTTCACAGCTTAACCAACACTTTCTTAGTGTGCCAATTTTTCTTCATCCCTTCCAGTATTTGTCATTTCTGATAGGTGTGAGGTGTTACCTCAGAGTTTTTTTAATTTGCATTGCTCTAATTCATAGTGATCTTGAACATTTTTTTCATATGACTACAGATAGCTTGGATTTCCTGCTTTGAAGACTGCTTACTCACATCCTTTGATCATTTGTCAATTGGGGAGTAGATCATATTTTTATAAATTTGGCTCAGCTCCTTATATATATGAAAAATGAAGTTTTTATCAGAAAAATCTATTGTGCAACATTTTAATATTACTTCATTTTCTATGATACCATCTAATAAAATACAATTTCACTGATTATTTCTTTTAATTTGGTCTATTTTTGCTTCTACTTTATCTGGGATCATGATTACTATCCTTGCCTTTTTTCTCTCAACTGAAATATAATGGATTCTGCTCCACCACTTTATTTTAATTCTGTGTATGTCTTCCTGTTTCAAATGTCTTCTGTAAACAACCTATTGGTGGATTTGGGTTTCTATTCCTCTATCCACTTCCAGTGGCTGAATTCATCCAATTCATAGTTACAGTTATGATTACTGACAGCATTTCCCTCTCTCCTATTCTCTTCCATTTATTCCTCTTTCTCTCTTTTTATCTTGTCCCTCCTCAATTTATTTTATTTTGGACAACTACCTCCCTTAATTTGCCTTTCCTTTTATCATCTCCCTCCTTCCCCATCCCATACCTCTTATCTCCTCCATCTCCTATGAAAGTCAGATTCAAACACGGCCCACCAGCCCACCAGAACCATTGTACCCATTGGCATAAAGATCTTCCTTGCATGCCCGTTTTCTTTGAAAAAATTTTCCTCATTCCAACTCTAACTCCTCCCTTCTCCCACTGCATCCATCTTTCTCACCTTTCATATGTGTTTTTCTGGAGATCATCCCAAGAAAATTGTCTCACATTCCTGCCCTCTCTCTCTCTGTAAACTCCTAACTCTCCTAGGAATGGAACTATGTATCACTTTCCTATAGAAGAATGCAAAAAGTTTAACTTCATTGAGTCCCTTAAGATTACTCTTTCAGCTTTACATTTTGATGCTTCTCTTGAGTTTTGTGTAATCAAGAATTATTATAAAAATCATGTGCTCAATTAGTTAAAAAAAATTATCAAAAATCAGCAAGAAAAGAAACCATTATACAATAGTACAATGTGTCAGATACAAGTGATAACAGAAATTTAGTCTTAAGAAAGGGAAACATTGGATTGAAAACTAAGAAGGTGAGAATTCCACTTGATAAGACCAGATAGGAATACCATATTCAGTCTTCGTCTACACACCTTAGGAATATATTGAAAATCTGGAGACCATGCAAAGGAATATAACCAAGAAGGTGGTCAGGTAGCAAGGATTTAAATTGCTGATTATGGGCCAAACACTTTGCATAAAGAAAACCAAAAAGTAATGCCTGCCATCCAGGAACTCACATTCTCTTGGGAGAAACATCAGGTACATACAAATTATAAACAGGGGAGAGTAAAAGGAATCTTAGAAAAGAAGCTACTATTAGCTTGAGAGGCTGGGAAAGGCTTCTATTAAAAAGTAGGTTTTTAACACTCTTGAGAAAAGCCACAGGAACTAAGTGGCAGAAGACAGAGAACAAAGCAATACAAGGTACGTGAGAGAGCTAATGGAAAGACACAAGAGATGGAGTGTCATCTGTGGGGAAAGGCAAATAAACCACTGTAGCTAAATTGTACTATGCATGGATGGGAAGTAAAGTATGAGACTCAAAATGCAGGAAGGGACCAGGTTGTGAAGATCCTTATTTTTTAAATAATTTGTATTTATATCTTTCTTTTTTACATGACCTAAATTTCTTTCAGCATCTTTCCCTCCTCACCACTCCCAAAGAGTTTTCTCATAGATCAAAGAATCCTTTTTGGAGGTCAAGTAAATGCCTGGGGGATGTAGTTGATATAAAAAATGTCCCCATATGTACCACAATATTTACAGAAGCAGGTTTGTGGTAGCAAAGAACTGGAAACAAAGTAGATTCTCAATGATTAAGGAAATAAGCTAAACAAATTGTGGTAACAAGTGCAATAGAATATTATTGTGTTATAAGAAACAATAAACATGATGCATATGGAGAAGCAGAGAAATGATTTATATGATTTAATGCAGAATGAAGCAAGAAGAGGCAAGATAACAATACACCAAATGACCAACAATGTAGCTTAAAAGAGCAACCACCACAAGTCAATTGAATATAAGTGCTATAAGATGAAAAAAGTCATAGACACAAAGAGCTATGAGAAAGCACCTTCACTTACTCTTTTTCAAAGGTTGCAGGTCCATACATGTGGAACACTGCATGTATTCTCAGAACTTTTTGATAAAAATTTAAGTTCATCAATATATACCTTTCCAAAAGCCCATTAATTGGTATCACTCAATCATTACATTGGTAAAATATGGATTCCTTATAGGCAAGAATATTGCTTTTGTCCTTGTATCCTCCAAACCTAGTACAGAGCCAGGTGCCTATTATGAAATACATTTGGTGAAATTCAAGAAAAAAAATAGCGTTTCCTACTTATCAGTTTCCTCAGGGCATTTTTACTTCATTGTGACTTAGATTCTAGATCATGGAGTTCAACGTGGAGATCATTACAGACAGTGGTGTCTACAGACAACACTTTATTCTCATCTGAACAGTAGCTAATTTAGGCATCATATAAATGAATGTAAGGATCTTATAGAACAGAGTAACTGCTGGGATGTGGGAGGTGCAAGTTGAGAAAGCTTTGGATTTCCCTCAGTAGAAGTTACCATAAAGACAGAGAAGAGGATGCATACAAAAGAAATTATTATAATTAACACTGTGGTCACAATTATTGATCCAGCAGAGAAAGTAGGAAGGATTTCAGCAAAACTTGGTAGTTGGAAAGTTTAAAGGGGTGTAGAATCACAGAAAAAGTGATTGATTTTATTGGATCCACGGAAGGAAAAATTCAATAAGCAACTTATGAATATCCAAGCATTCATACAACCACCTAGGTAAGACGTGATGAGTAGCAGAGAGCAGACTCCAGTAGACAAGGAGTTACAGACCGTCACATACCGATTATAAGCCATCATGGAGGGCAGGAAACACTCAGCTGTCCCCAAAGTGACTGCAGAACACATTTGGACCACACAGACTTCCGGAGGCATTCAGGTCTTCTCTGCCAGGAAGTTCATGAGCATGAGAAGTGTGACAGATGAGGAAAATTCAATACCCACAAAAATCAATTTGCTGAAGAAAAGGTACATTGCAATGGGAAGTTGGGAACTCATTCTGTTCAATATGATTGTTCTAAGGTTACCAACTAATGTGACTGCATAGACACCTAGGATTAGAGCTGCTAAAGGACCAGGAGATACATAGGTGAGATGGTGACCGGTCTATGAATTCATGACTAGTCTTTTTGACAACTCAGCCTTGGCAGACATTCAACTACCTCTGCAGTTTTAGAAACATGTTACTGTTCATCGGATGCAAAGCCTATAATGAGAATTTTCTTATAATTAGACTGAGAATAAAATCTATTTCCCGACCATGCCATGCAAACATTTTCTCCTGGTGGGAAGCATCCACAGTATAGGCGCAAATAACTATTTTGATCGTTATTTAGAATAAATTTTTATCTTACAATTTCTACAATTTGGATTCGGGGTAGGAACATAGTCCATTCAAGCTTTTCTCAAAAGTTTTAAGGAGAAAATAATTGTTGAACTCTTAGCATGCAACATATGTGGTAACAAAAGGTTTCAAAAAAACATCATTCAAGAAAAATGATTACAACAAACTGTACTCAACCCAATCCTTCTCAATGAAGTTTCCATTCAATATACAATAAGATGTGCCTGACTTTTTCCACCATATCAGGCCAAGCCAGCTCCAGCTATGCTTCACATTGCTGCCTGGCCATCATACTACCATATATTCCCTCCACCACACCACACCTCACATCACTACTTGCCAGTTCTGGAACCATAATCAAAACATGACTGCCCTTGCTCCTGAAAAGTGAGTCAATTTACTCTCTGAAGATCTACTCAACATCACAATACAATATCCATTACAATAATTAGCTCACTTTAACTATGTGGCATAACTGGTTGTGGCCAAAGGTCCATGTGGTTCCCTCTTTTTTAGCTTTAGGAAGTTTGTTTTAGATGAAAAGTTACAAATTCAGTCATAATTTCTCTAAGTCTCCAATTTGGGAAGTTCTTAACTTTCCAAATACAAAGTCAGTGGACTCGTCTCTCCTTCCAGATTGGCATGAATCCATGGGCACAGGGACCTATGATTGCTTCTACCTCTATTGTCTATTCTGACTTCTTCTTAGGAGAAGGAGTGTTAATGAGGGCTCAGACCATGTGAGTTTCAAAAGGACAAAAGAGCAAGATGCCAGAGGTTTGGATACTGGAATCTATACATGAGTTTGTGGGCAACCAGTTCCAGACCACCAACAGAGCACTAGGAAGAGACCAGAATCCATTACAGCAAGGGATTAATATCACAGATAAGATGGTCACTCCTAACAAGCAAGAGATCAATGACGATCCATTGCTGCTGAATTTGAAATTGAATTTGGGAGAGTCAATGCTTTGTAGCAACTGCTTCAAGTTTGAGCCCACTCTCCCAGGGACTATGGTGACATACAGGAGAGTCACCTAGTGGTCCAGAAGCATGTGCTAAAATTATTGGTGGTAATATATCTTCTCAGTAAACATCCCTTTGTAAAGCTTATTGATGATAATTAGTAAAAAAAAAATAATAATGTTGGAAAACTAGTCACTGCATCAAATAATCATAGTAGGTATGGTACTAGAAATGGTAGCTTTAGCAATAAGAGAAGAAAAAGAAACTGAAGGAATTAGAATAGGCAAAGAAGAAACTAAGTTATCACTCTTTGCAGATGACATGATGATATACTTAGAGAATCAAGTAAAAAACTACTTCAAATAACAAACAACTTTGGCAAATTTGCAGGTTATAAAATAAACCCTGATAAATCATCTGCATTTCTATATATTACTGACAATGCCCAACAGCAAGAGATAGAAAGAGAAATCTCATTTAAAGCTATGGTAGACACTATAAAATATCTGGGAGTCTACCTACCAAAACAAACTCAAGGACTATATAAACACAATTACAAAACACTTTCACACAAATAAAGTCAGATCTAAGTAAGTGGAAAAACAGCAGTTGCTTGTGGGTAGGCCAAGCCAATATAATAACAATGACAATTTTATCCTAAAGTAATTTACTTATTCAGTGCCATACCCATCAAAGTGCCACATAACTGTTTTCTAGAGATAGAAAAAATTGTATCAAAACTCATATGGAAGAACAAAAGGTCCAGAACCACAAGGGAACTAATGAAAAGAAAGGCTAGGGAAGGTGTCCTAGCCCTACAGTAATCATCAAAACCACTTGGTACTGACTAACAAATAGACAGGTAGTCAAGGCAAATAAGTTAGGTACTGAAGACAATATCTTCAGTTCACTGAATATAGAAATCTACTGTTTGAAAAAAGCCCAAGGAACCCAGTTTCTGGGATGAGAACCCATTGTTGGACAAAAATTTCTGGGAAAACTCGATAACAGTGTGGTGGAAACTGGGCATAGACACCATACACAAGAATAAAGTCCAAATGGATACATGATCTAGGTATAAAGACTGATATTATAAACACATTAGGAGAGCAAGGAATGGTATATTTGTCAGATATATGGTTAATGGAAACATTTTTGACCAAACAAGCGACTGAGAACATTATGAAGTACAAAATGGACCATTTTGATTACATTAAATTGAAAGTTTTTGCACAAACACACCCAATGAAACCAAGATATGAAGGGAAGCAGAAAACTGGGAGAGAATTTTTGAACTAGTGTCTGTGATAAATGCCTCATTTCTAAAATCTATAGAGAACTGAGTCAAATTTACAAGAATACAAGTCATTCTCCAATTGATAAATGGTCAAAGGATATGAACAGGTAACATTCAGAGTAAGAAATTAAAGCTATCTATGGTCATAGGAAAAAGTGCTCTTAATCACTATTGATTAGAGAGATGCAAATCAAAATAACTCTGAGGTACCATATCACACCTATCAGATTGGTTAACATGACAAAACAGGAAGATGATAAATGTTGAAGAAGATGTGGGAGAATTGGAACATCAAATCTTTGTTGGTGGAGCTATCAGCTGATCCAACCATCCTGGAGAGCAATTTGGAACTCTGCCAAAGGGCTGCAAAAATGTGCATATCCTTTGACTCAGCAATATTGCTTCTGGGACTGTATCCCAAAGAAATCATAAAAATAGGAAAGGGACCCACCTGTACTAAAATATTAATTGCAGCTCTCTTAGTGATAGCCAAAAACTGGAAATCAAGGGGATGTCCATCAACTGGAGAATGGCTGAACAAACTGTGGTATATGAATGTAATGGACTACTATTGTGCTATAAGAAATGATGAACAGGAAGACTTCAGAGAGGCCTGGAAGGACTTACATGAACTGATGTTGAGTGAAAGGAGCAGAACCAGGAGAACTTTGTACACAGCAACAATCACAGTGTGTGAGGAATTTTTCTGGTAGACTTAGTCCTTCACAGCAATGCAAGGACCTAAAAAATTCCCAATGAACTCTTGGGGCAAAATGCTTTCCACATCCGGAGAAAGAACTATCAAACTGGAGAGCAGAATGAAGCAGACCATTTTCTCTTTTGTTAAGTGTTGTTTTGTTTTCATTCAGGGTTTCTCCCATTTTAATTCTTCTTTGCAACATGACTAAGGTGAAAATGTAATTAATAAGAATGCATCTGTAGAACTTATACAAGATTGCATGCTGTCTCAGGGAGGGTGTGGGGAAGGAAGGGGAGGGAGAATAATTCTAAGATATATAGAAATGATTGAAGAAAACTGAAAACAAATTAAATAATTTAAAAAACAATCATATTTGGGAGATATTAATTGGCATTTGAAATTTATATTGGGGAGAACACATCAAAATAGGGGAAACAAAATAACAAAAGAGGGAAAACTAGCCTAGTCTGTTAAAATAAACCCAAAAATTTGGGAGAAAATTTAATCAGTCTCATCTGTGTGGGTGTGAGGTGGGATAAAGACCCCAACAGCTTATATTAACTGCAAAATAATATAAAGGGGAATTGTGAAGAAAAAAAAGAGATACTAGCCTTATCAGATTTCAAATTATTCTATGAAATATTTACGATCAGATTATATTCTAAAGTGATTATTTCTTAAGTTAGATTATACTGGGTAAATGGTAGAAAAGGTGGAACAATAGAACAGAAGAGGCAACGAACTATTATAATTAGGTAAATGTTAAACTAGTGCTTGAAATCAAAATGGAGATTAGAAAGTAATGGAAAAGTTAATCATCATCCAATAGGATGATATGTCAGTAAGAAGAGGTACATGGAAATTTAGCCTAAATTAAAAAGAGCATAGGATTGAAAACAAGGAAGTTTCCTTTGGATTCTGCCTTGTTCAAATATGGAATCCCATGTTAAATCCTGGTCTCTACATTTCAAGAAAACATGGAAGATCTAGATAATGTAACTAAGTGGATGGAAAGAGAGTAAAAAGCAAGAAAATGTTTTAAGCACTTACAATATGAGAGGCATGATGTAATAACTGAGAATAAATAGAAAAGTAAAACATAGTACCTACCATTCAGGAGTTCACATTTTACTGGGAACAACACCATGTCAATAACTTTGTTACTGTTCAGTTGTTTTTTGTGATGCCATTTTGGGGTTTTCTTGGTAAGCATAGTGGAATGGTTTGCCATTTCCTTCTCCAGCTCATTTTACAGATGAGGAAACTGAGGCAAACATGGTTACGTGACTACCCAGAGTCACACAACTAGTCATATATGAAGCTGAGTTTGAACTCATGGAGATGAGTCTTCCTGATTCAAAGCCTAGTGTCTTTTCCACTGTGCTTTCTAGCTGTCCATGTAAATAGCTTGGTACGTATAAATTATAGAAAGAGTAGATGAAAGGCAATAATAGAGAGGAAGCTGCTATTAGCTTAAGAGGTCAGAAAAGGCTTTTTCCAGAAAGTGGAATTTGAGTTGTCTTGAGGAAAGTCAAGGAAACCAAGTGGCAGAGGTGGAGGAGTAAAGCATTCTAGGCCTGTGAGACAGCCAGTGTAAAAAGAGAGAAGATGGAGTGTCATGTGTGGGGAAAGGCAAATAGTCCAACATAGCTAGATCAGAAACTGCATGGAGGGAAGGGATGAGTGATGCTAGAAAGGGAAGAAGGAGCCAGATTGAGGAGACATTTTAAAAAAATGTTATCGATATTGTTTATTTTTACATAAACTAGTTTTTTCCAGTATCCCCTCCTGCCTCAGGCTTACCCAAGAGATTTCTCATATAACAAAGAAAGCATTTTTGAAGGTATACAATACCCAGAAGAAGTCCTTGATAAAAGCAAAGTGCCCATATACAACAAAACATTTATAACAGCACTTTCATGATGGTAAGAACTGGAAATAAAGCAAATTCCCACTGACTGAGGAATAGCTAAACAAAGTGTGACACAGAAACAACAAATGGGATGAATACAGAAACATGGAAGACATTGACATGATCCAGTGCAGAGTGAGGGAAGCTAAGCCAAGAAAAACACACTCAATTAGTAGAAAATTTAAATGAGAAAGAATAACCATAATAACACAATTGAAAATGAGTGCTGCAAGATTACAGAGTATCATTATGGTCCAAAGAATAACTATAAGAAGACATTTCTCCCTTTCTCCTGTGCAGAGGGAGGAGGTTCCTGGGTGGTGAATATTGCATATATCATCAGATCTTTGTGATCAACATTGAATCCACGAATTCAAATTATTAAAACAAAAATGTACCTTTTCTAAAGTCAATTGTTTGATATGACTTAAGAATAACCATTATGTCAGTAGAATGTATTAGATACTTATGGGAAAAAACAATTTTACTTTTGTCTTTATATCCCACAAACCTAGCACAGTGTCTGGCAAAAAGAAATGTGTCATAAATACATGTTGCAGTGGATAAGAATTCATGAAAAGTGTTTCCTACTCATCAGTTTTCTCAGGGCCCCTTTTATTTCATTGTTCCTTAGACTGTAGATCAGAGGGTTCAGCATGGGGATCATTACAGTGTAGAAAACAGACACTACTTTATTCTCATCTGTTGTGAAGCTGGACTTGGGCATCACATAAATGAGGGTAGTGGCACCATAGAACAGTGTCGCTGCTGTGAGGTGGGAGGTGCAAGTTGAGAAAGCTTTGGATCTTCCCTCAGTGGATCTTAACTTCAGAACACAAAAGACAATGCATGCATAAGAGATTATGACAGTTAACACTGTCGTCACAACTACTGTTCCAGCAGAGGCAGCAGGAAGAATTTCTGCAAGATCATCTTGGGCTTGGGAAAGCTCCAGAAGTGGTGAATAGTCACAGAAAAAGTGATTGATCTCATTGGGCCCACAGAAGTAACGATTCAATAAGCAACCAGTGAAAGTCCAAGCATTCACACAACCACCTATGTAGGATATAAGGAGTAAGACAGTGCAGACTCTGGTTGACATGTTGGTGGAGTAGAGTAGGGGGCTACAGATGACCACATACTGATCATAGGCCATCACAGCCAGCAAGAAGCTCTCAGTTGTCCCAAAGGTAGTTGCACAATATATTTGAGCCATACAACCCCCAAAAGGACCTAAGATTGTATCCCAAAGGTAGTTCTTGAGCATAACAGGTGTGACAGATGAAGAAAATCCAATATCCACAAAAGCCAAGTTGCTGAGGAAAAGATACATTGGAGTCTGAAACTTATGTGTAAATGTTGTTCTTCCAAGCAAGCACCCCTGTTAATCCCTTCTAAGGAAACAAAGACTCTTCTTTGATTCGTGACATCTCAAAGGACTGTCTTTCACAACTGAATGCTAATTGACCATGAAGAAAATCTCCATTTCCAACATGATCCTTTTGCTCTAAAATGATAAAGGAAGGAAAAATGAGGAACCTGGATTCTCAATCTTTTCATTTTACTTTACTGCTAGAACTTGTAATTATTGCAAAGGTCTATCAGTATACTAGACATTACAACTCTAAAGGACTGTAGGAAACTTCTCATGGAAAATTGCTGTCTATAAAGGTAGAACAATGAAAAGCACTTGCTCAATCTGCTGTGACCAAAAACTGTTTTCGTATCATTTGCTTCATTTGGGGAATAGCTGTGAAAATTGTGTGTAGAAATGCAGTAAACTTTTACTGTGCAATAAGAAGTGATAAATATGACTACTTTGCAGTACTATATAAATACTTTTATTAACTGATACAGAGTGAACCAAGAGCTAGAAGAATAATCTATGTGATGACCACAAGGGCAAAAATATTTAAAGACCTCAAAATTCAGAGAAGTATAGTAATGGATGTGTATATGTGTGCATGTGTATGTATGTATACAAATATATATAAGCATATGTATATATGTATATTCACACACACAAATACATACATACATAAACATACTTTTTTCAAAGGAAAACAAATCAAGAGATTGCTCATATCTGAATGCATGTCTCATTCTGTATGTGTAGTCTATCACCTCTTTCTAAAGAAGAAGCATGTATTATTTCCTCATCAGTCTTTTGAAGACAAGGATTCATCACTATACATGTAAATGCATGTGTGTGTGTGTGTGTGTGTGTGTGTGTGTATCTGAGGGGCCTCCACTAAGAGCAGAGAAAAGTAGCTAAGTGAGTAACGCTAGACATGTGAGAAAGGAAAGAACAACAAAAAAAACTGAAAAACGTGCAAAAGAAAGGGGAAATACAGGTGAAGATACAAGCTACCAAATAATTTCCATTCTGATAAACTTAACATTTATATACATTTCTTGTAAAAACCCAACTATAGGGGGAGGAGTCAAGATGGCAGAGAATAAAGAAGCACATATGCTAGCTCTTACCCCACAGCCCATAAAATACCTGTAAAGAGGAACTCTCAACAAATTCTAGAGCAGCAGAAGCCACAGAACAACGGAGTGGAGGAGATTTCTGTTCCAGAGAGAACTGACAATCTAACAGGAAAGGTCTGGTATGCACCAGACACAGAGCAGAGCCCAGCCCTGCCTTGGTCATGCAGTATTGAGAGGAGCAGATCCGAGCAGGCTTCAGAGACAGAATCTCCAGCAGCAGCACCAGTCCCTCAAACAACAGGCACCAAAGATCAGTGATAGGGTCTTTTCATGTGGCCGAGAGGGGAGCAGGGTGTCCCCATAACTCAGGCCCCCTCAGGAGGCAGCAGTAAAGGCAGCAGTGAACAGAGACTCCCAAAGCAGGCAGCAACCTGCATCCATTGTTGAAAGTCTCATCAGAAAGCCGCTGAGGGAACTGAGCCCTGTGTGACAACCCTGCCCCCACCTGAGCAGCTGAACTTAACCTCACACTCAACAGCAGCCCTGTTCCCACCAAAAACTCCTGAGGCTGCAGAGCAGCTCATTTGAATCTCAGCCCCCAAGTGCTGGCCTGGCAGAACTGGAAGCCAGGTGGTTGTGGAGAGGAAACTCAGAGGTCAAGTAACTGGTTAGGAAAATGCCCAAAAAAGGGAAAAAATTAAGCCCACAGAAGGTTACTTTCTTGGGGAACAAGTGTCTCCCCCAATCCTTTCAGATGAAGAAGAACAAGGCATAATATCAGAGAAAGTCAAGGCCCTTGCCTCCAAAGGGAACTTAAATTGTGCTCAGGCAATAGAAGACCTTAAAAAACAAGTTAGCAGCTTACTAAAGGAGAACCAAAAAAATGATGAGAAAAATGACAGCTTTAAAAAGAGGCTGACTCAATTGGAAAAAAAGGCCCAAAAAACCAACGAGGAGAAGGAGGTTTTACAAAAACAAACTATGTTGAAATGTTTGTATTTGTTGATCCCTGGTAAGTTCCAAACAAAAGACATTATCTTAAATATGACTTCTTCCTGAAATGTTATTATTGCTCTCAACTCTAAATTCATTTTTCTCCTCGTCTAAGTCCAGTAAGAAAGAATATTATTCATTTCAGAGAAGAATTTGACTATAATATCCATTTATGGGTCTATACTCCAACTCTTTCTCTATGACCCAAAAATATGAGTCAATTCTTCAACACCTACTACCTCACCATTTTCTCTCAAGAGATGATGTTATATCCTAATATTCTGACAAAAGGAAGACTTTCTCTGTGGACTCCCATTTCCCTCCTGAACTACTATTCAAAACTCCTCAGTATCATATCCTATTGTCTTTGCAACAATCTCTGAAAAAGAGAGAGTCCTTTCCTCAAGGGCTAAACCCTCTACTTCTCCAATTGACCCCTTTCCTCATATATCTACCTGAAGATTTCCTCATTGAAAAGCTCCTTTAAAACTTTGATATCTTAATCTATGCACTCCTTCCCTTTTGTCTACAAATGGGCCCACATCTATCCCATCCTCTGAAAATCTTAATTTCATACTGACATCCTTTCACATTATCATACTATATCTCTTCTTCTTGCCAGTTTGTTCTCGGGGGAGAAGGGGGGGGGAATGCACCCTCATTGAATCCAATCCTTTCTTCCTACTCACTTAGGAATTCACTGAGCTGTTGATTCTGATTCCATCATTCCATTGTAACCATTCCCTCCGAAGTTACCAGTAATTTCCTAACTGCTAGAGTGTTTTTGTAATCCTCATTTAAATCCCTGTAGTGTAAACCTTGTTTAAATCTTTCTATTTGAATTTCTAGCACCCACAAAGTGGCTGAAAAATAGGTGATTAATAAGTACTTCTTGATTAGCTTCTGTGCAGCATGTGACAAAGGGGACCACTCATTGTCTTGGATACTTTCTCCTCATGAGTGGTCATGACACTGCTCTCTCCTGACACTCATGGTCCATCTACTTGTGTGACCTTTCCTTCTCAGCCTCCTTTGTCACATCATGACCTCTACTCTGCCTCTTGACCATACATATGCCCTGAGGTTCTAGCATAGGTCTTCTTTTCTGTTTTACATAATGAACTCATTAACTTCCACCAATAGCTGGACATTTGCATCTGGATATCCCAAAGGCATTTCAAATTCAAAAGTTGCAAAAAAGAACTCATCTTATCCCCAGCCTTCAACCTAATCCCATTCATCACCATAATTATTGATTTCTGTTCAGGACCCCACCATCTTTCCAGGTACTCTTGATTGTAATACTCTCCATTTTCCTTTCTCCAAATACTCAATTGCCAAATCTTGCCACTTCTACATCTACAACACATATCACATCTACTCTTATGACCATTCACACAGCCACTTCCCTAATCAGGTTTGCATCTCCTCTCACTTAGACTCTTGCAGAAGCCTCTTAATTGGAAGTCCAGTCTTTCCTTCCTCTAAACTATCCTCTAAACACTTACAAAAATATTCTTCCTAACACACATAGTTGACCATGTCACATGCTTATCAAGCCATGAACACATCCCTTTCTGCCTTGAGGACAAAATAACAACTCAGACTTCTTTATACTCCTATGCCACCTGAGTTCAGCCTCCCTCTTCATTTTATTCTCAGCCATGTCCTCTACATTCCAGCACAACTGACCTGCTTTCTGTTGCACAGACTCAGAATTCTACCACTATCTCTCTCCTTCTATATAGACAATTTCATGCTTAAAATACCCTATTTCATCTCTACTTCTTAGAATCTCAGGTTTCCTTCATGTCTTAACTAGTAGGTTACCACTTACAGGAAACCTGGTTTCTTAGACTCTGAACCTTCTCAGCTTATCTTGTATTTCCTTATCTGTGTAAAAATTTTATCCTTTCCTCTCCAGTGCAAGCTCCCTGAGATTAAGGACTGTTTCACATTTTTTTCTAGATATATACCCAGTGACTGAGAAACTGTGGACACATCAAAATATTAGATGAATTGAAGGCAATCACACACTTCTGAAAAGTTCAGGTCTCATTTATATTGGTAACAGGGCAGGAATACTAAGAACTCAACACCACAATTTAAATTTCATAAATTAACAGTTCTTAGAGAAAAATAATGTTGTGTTCATTTTAGAGATGAGGTAACTAAGGATCACACAGGTTCAGTCACCCATGATTTCAGACAGACCTAGTAAGAGGCAGACCTTGGATTCAAACCCAGGTCCCTTGATTTTAAGTCAAGTTCTCTGTCCTCTACAACAACCAATAATTACAGGAATGAAATTGTTCCCTCCAAAGCCTCAATCTGAAAGTAGGAAAAAAAAATAATACATGAAACAAATGCATCTATGTGTACCTTTACATAAAATGTCTTTTCCTGACCATGTTCTATCAGGCACTTAATGTTTGTAGTGATGTTTCAAGATGTGTTGTATGACCTATAGTAGATTGATATTTACTAACTAACATGATATAATAGTGCTCCATGCATATACCTTACTTCCAGATCTCTGACTTCATATAAGAGACCAGAAATATGAAAACCCAAATCAGAAATAAATCTTGAGAGACAGGCAGAGAGAGGGGGGGGTGAATTAAAATCCCATGTAAAACTGAAATAATATAAAGTCTGACATGGTAAGAGGAATAGACAGACTTCCCTAAAATAAACCGCAAATCAAAAATCAGATCTAAATATTTTTATAACAAAACCAAAAACAGCAGTAGTACTGACTGATGCAAGAAGATGATTAGACTCCAAGGAATTATCTTTGCATGGTAGCACCACATCTATATTAGATTTGGTAGCATTTGGGATATAAACCCCTGAGCACCTTGACTCAAAATGTAGCCTACATCATTAAAATGCCATGTGAAATCCACTGGGATTGAGAAAATTACAAACACAGAGGTGAGTTGTCTAAGAAGTTCTCAAAATTCTCAGGGGCCTTCGTTTATTTTTTCTTTATGTTTACCCAGAATTTTAGAAAATGAAATACAAGGGTGGATAACAGCATAGTAAAAATAGTAAATATGAAAGCTCTTAACAATTGTTCTGGGATCAACATGTAGAAATTGTGATCATGACAATGTTCACTGCATATGAAAATTGTTCCTGTTCATCTCAGATCCATTTGGTTTAGGCCAGAGTCCATTTTGTTTATACATATATACATTTCTATGAAACTCAGTCTACAAGAAGCTGTAGAGCCTGGAGCTAAGGTACTATTCCAATTGAGGACAACTATACATGTGTAAAAGCAGCATTGACAATTTTGTCAAGGATCCTGATAATATTTCCACAGGATATAAGAGCATTAATCATATATGATGCATAGATTTGGCATAAGACTATTACATACGCTAAAGGTCAGTAGTGGATACTGGAAGATCATTCATTTCCTGGTCTTGGAAGTGAACATGAAGTGCTGCAGCTTCTGAGATGATTTTCTCTTGTCCCCTGGGACTCTGAAACAGACAAGGTTGGAAGCACTTCCCTACAAAGACCTCCAAAAGTTTGTAAGTCTTTCCTTTCCCCAGGCAATCCATGAGCCATGTCACAGAAGAGGGTGAAAGAAGCTGAAACAGGTATGTTCACCATCACTTTGCACCTCACTACTACTTTTGATTTTTGCTTTCAGTGTAAATGGAATTTATTTCAATGTCAAATGAAGAGAGAGTCAAGCTAAGAGGGAAAGTAAGATAAGGGATCCAATGTGTGGCGACTCAGTGCGAGCAAGGTATGTTATCTGAAATGCTGAAACATCTATATAGGAACCTAAGAAGACACTAGAGAAATATAAATATAGGTAATGATTTAGAGATCACTGTTAGCAGTGAGTTTAAGGAGTGTTCTCAAGGCTTAAGATGATTAGAATTTTACTTGTGTGTCACTGAGTGATCAGTTGCAACTCAGACTTAGAATGCCATCTGGTGGCTTGTTCAGATAGAGCACCTCAAGCAACTACTCATTTCTCTACTATAAGAAACACTGTTCTATGAAGGCAGGCAAGTGTTTCACAGGCCTTTGAAGAAGGGATTCTAAGAATAAGGGGAGAGGGAGAGTAATTCACAATTTAAGGAAATGCTAAATTAGCTGCAGGAATATTACCTTATCTACCATATTAGTTATTTCCCTTTCTTATTATAATTACTAGAATTTTCATTATCATGTCAAAGAATAGTGGTGAAAATGTGAGCATGCCCTTATTATACACCACTTTTTGGAGAGAATCAGACTTTAGTTTTGGCTTCAAGGAAGTATGCTTTGACTAATATGGAAGTATGCTTAATATAATTGCACACATAAAGTCTATATCAGATTGCATGCCATCTTAGGGAAGAGGGGGAGGTGTGGCACTCAAAATCCTATAAAAGTGAATGTTGAAATCTAAAAATAAAGAAAGAAAGGAAGGAAAGGAGGGAAGAAAGAAGGAAAGAAGGAAGGAAACAAAGAAAAAAACAAGGAAGGAAACAAAGAAAGAAGAGAAGGCATGTCTTATTCCTGGAAGCCAAAGTCTATATCCCCCAAAGCTCTATGCTCATTTGAAGCACATCTGATATTGCGGAGCCACTCATGAAAATGTCATATTCTCTTTTACTTATTATTGCTTCCAGGCAGTTTACTCTGAGAAGCCTCTAAATATAATAATAAAATATATCCATAGATAGTTCATGGATCAGTTTTCACAAATGGAGCCAATAGCTTCCCCAGATGAGATACAAACATTTAAAATAACAAATACATATTGAGTGTGGGACTACTTTCATTTAAGTCCACAGAAAATTCAAATTTAAAAAAAATGAATATAAAGGGCTTTGCAGTGGCCCATCAGCAATCAACATAATTTTCTTTCACATCTACTGCTCTTAACAATTTCCCTACTATCTATTTTTATTGTTCCAATCACAGAACTCCCCCCAAAAGAGAAATACAATTTGAAGGTGCCAGGCAGATACCACACCAATCCTTCAGTGACATTCAGTGAGTACCAATTATGCTACAAAGAGATCTTCTGAGACCTTGAATTCACCTTGGAGGAAATCATTTTGGTTGCTACCAAGATATCCCATCAGAAATGCACATGGAATTCATGCTAACAGCATGGTAATAGCAGATGAGGTCGTAGGGTGATAAAGGCTTTCCTTCTTCCCTCTCCTCTCTCATGTCATTAGTCTATTCCCTTGCTGCTCCTTCACCCATTTCCATAAACAATGTGTAAGATTCTCTTCGTTCTCCAACAGGTACACACCTCAGGAAATTCCTCTTTGCTTGAGGTTATTCATGAAATGAACTTAGATGCAACTGCTACCCAGGAAATCTTCCTTCTATAAAGAGAAGTTCAACTGTACTGACATTGTCCAAAACTCCTTCTGTCAAAAAAAAATGTGAATGACAATATGTAGTTCTCTTGGACTTCTCTAGGATACTTCACCACTGCAATGTATTCTACCCAAATTTGCAATTAGAAAGTTCAGTCTAAAGTCTCTAGTCTCTATGCTTAGAAAGGGGAAAATGTAGAAGGTGTGAAGGATCTTGAGATCTAGAAATTTCCTTCAAAGATCACATGGACAGACATATCAAAAAACCAACCAATAAACGGTACTCATAGGTGTCCATTATTCAGTCAAATCCCACTGTGACTACATTGGGTTTCTTGGCAAAGCTACTAATTAAGAAACTTCTCTATGCCAGGTGCTGAGGATACAAATGTAAAGTACTTAAATATACAGCTTTCCATGTCAGTCTACTGAAAGGTACCCATTAGTGGGTCCTAGAAGTTGGGGGAAGAACACCTCATTATCTGCATGTATCTTCCATACTATAAGGATCTATGAGGCAGGGGGAATGTCTGCAAAGTGCTTAAGACCACTTAACTTTTGTCAGACTCAGTTTCCTCATCAGTAAAATTAAAAAAATAATTATACCTGCCTCAGAGAGGTTGGGAACATCAAAGGAGATATCTATAAGGCACTTTACAAAATCTTAAAGTACTGCATAAATGTTAGTTATTTTTATTATTTCTTTCAATGGATTATCTCAGGGGGTAGCACCTCCAATTAGAGTTCACTCTTCCAAAAGTATGAAACAACCAATTCGTTCTGCAGACAGCACTACCTACTGAAACTCATTCCCAAGGTGGCACCAAAGACGTGGGTTTAAACCTGTCGATTCATCTTGGAGCTGCTGTGGTCACTGAAACTTAATTAGGAATCCATATAATAATAGAGTTGGAGGGATTTCTACAGGTCATCAAGACCAAACCCTTCATTTTAGATTGGAGGAAACAACCACAGAGAGTACTCAGGAAGGTATGGGGTTAAGCCCTACATCAGACATGTAATGACTGTTAACTCTGGACATATTCTTTAACCTCTCACTAACACAAAGTAGTTCTGTAAAGCCACATGTTGGCAAATAGTTACGGATTTGCTTAGGTAGAGTCCTTTCCTTATCTGGAATACCCTACCCACCAACTTAATCACATACCCAGATCAAATGCTATCTTACTTGATGTGATGCATCTTTCTAGCAATTCAAATTATATTTGTGCCCAGATTCAGCCACACAGAATTCTAGATATTCTTCCACATCCATGTCATCTATAGATTTCATCAGCATGGCATCTAACCCTTCATCAACATAATTAACAAAAATATTGAAAGTACTCAGAGCCAATGAATGACAGATCCCTAGGACTCTTTACTAGAAGCCTTCCTCCATGTTGACACTGAGCCCATGAATGATGCCTCCTTCATCCTATCAGCTAAACCTAAACCAACTAAAAGTATCATCATCTGTTCCAAATCTTTCTACCTTTAATACTACCTATTACGTAGAAAGTGCATAACAAGGTTTCCTTGATGGTCAACTGGCCTCTCTGACAAATATAGCATGAGAAATTAGTATGCAAGGATATGATCACCACAGGTTTTCCCTCATTTCCCAGTCTAGGAACAAAGAAAAAATTTTTTAAAAGTGGAAATATATCCACTGGGTATATATCTGGCAAAGATAACAACGTGATGCAAATTGTATTTTCTATGTAAATACCAAGACTACTTCATAGAATTAAAGTAAAAACAAAACTTATATAGAAAATGAATGTACAGTAATAGGAAGGCAAATTGTGGAGGAAATGGGGGTTACTCACAGTTCCAACTCTCTAGCTATGCTATTGTGCAATATTACACAAATTATCTGATCTGGCAAAAAGTACAGTAAAAAAAAAGATATTTGAAATAGAATAGATAATCCAAAATTATAGACAAAACTATGCAATAAACTAATGTTTGAGTTTTAAAAACTAGGATCTCAAAGCATTGGAGAAATTGTTTAATATCCACTACTGAAAAAATTGGAGAGAATACTGTGAAAATGAATTAATTTTTAATTCATACAATAGCAAAAAGAATTTTTTTAAAGTGAGGCAAAATGAGAGAAGAGATATTGAAATGGTATGCCTACTAGAGTTATAGAGGAGAAAATTTTTTACCTATTCAACAAATAGAAAATTTTTGAGTCAAAATAAATGAATTTAATCACATAAAATAAGAGTTTAGGCACAAGAAAAGCCAGTGTATTAAGATATATATTGGGAATATCTTTGCTGCAAATATTCCTGACAAAACTCTGACTGCTAATTTATAAGGAATGATAAAAATTAAGAAGAATGAGATTGATTTTCCAAAATGAAAATGGTAAAAGAAAAAAGAATAAGCAGTTTTTCAAAGAAGAAATGCAAATGATTAACAGCAACCTGAAAAATCTTCAGTAATACTAGAAAACCAACTGAAATATTGTCAAGCATACAAACTACCTCTTGACAAGACAGATGACAGATGCAGAGGGCAGAAGGAGAAACATTCTTTGAATGTGGTCATTGAATGAGTCTTTTGCTCGATGATTTGTATCTCATATAAGGCATTTGATTTTCTTCTAAATAGCATGGGGGAAATAGATTTCTGTTAGCTAAAAATAATAATAATAACTAAAATAATTGTGAAATACCATCTTATTCCCCTTACATTTTCAGATGGTTAAAAACAAAATAAAATTTTGGTCAGAATTGCAGCAAAAACAGAAGCACTGACTATTGCTCACCTGTGAATAATAGTAACCCTTGTGGAAAGCAATATTGTAACAGGCAATATGAGCTCCAAAAAAAGTTCACACTTTTACCAGTGATCATACTGTTAGGACGACAATTACATGCTAAGAATGTTCTTAAAAGGCGGTGGGAGGAAATTTATCTGCATAGAAATTTTGTAGCAATTATTATCCATAATTGAAAAAAACCAGAAATGACTTGCATGTTCAATGATTGGGGCTTGCAGCTATTTTGGAAAACAGATAAAAAACAAAGAAAGGGCTATTGCTTGGAATCAGTAAGATGCTGATTAATGAACAATCAATTAGTGGACAATTCAGAACTACACAATTTTTATTTTACTCCTCTTTTTCCTGTCAAAAACAATGATGTTTGAATTGAAAAGGACAAATCAATGAGTAACTGGACACATGGACAAAACACAATCATAGATTGCTAATCAAAATAATTAGAAAAGTAGTAGAGGTCACTGAGCTGTCACTGAGAAGTTCCAGTTAGCAGGCACATACGATCTACACCCCAGGATGAATAAAAAATTAATGGATGTTGGTTGTTAGGCCATTCTCAGTGATTTATGAAAGACCATGGAGAATGAGAGGAATGTGAAAGGACTGTAGAAGTGGAAATGGTTGAATTTCTTCAGTGGGGAGGTGGATGCTAGGAGGGAGAAAATAGAGTCCTTAAATTTCAGGGTGCTTAGCCCAACTTTGATTCCTGGGGGAATTCTAGAACATTTTTTATTTACATGCTTAGTGAACATGTGGAATAGGAATCAGAAAAAAAAACAGCATGGTTTTATCATCAAGGAAGCTAGGTGCTGCATTGGATATACTATTTGGCCTAAAGTCAGGAAAACCTGAGTTCAAATCCAGTCTCAGATAATACTTATGTGACTTTGGGCAAGTCATTAAACTTCTGCCTCAGTTTCTTCTTCTGTAAAATCAGCATAATAACATCTACCTCTCAGGATTGCTGTGAGGGTCAAAAGGGATAATAATTGTAAAGTACCTTGCTCATAGTAGGTGCGGTATTAATGCCAGTTGTCGTTATCATCGTCATCCTCAAGGACAAACTGCATCCTGGGCCATCCTGATGGACATCAGGTCACTAGACCCAGATGGCTCAGGAGAAGAAAGTGAGGTTGGTGACCTTGCACAGCCCTCCCTCACTCCAAGCAAAGTCAACTATAAGTCATGTCATCATCTTGATGTCATGGTCCTCTCTGAGAAGGAAGAACAAACACATCCTGTGAGTGAGTAGCAACTCCTCTTCTCTCCTCTCCTCTGGTCTCCTCTACTCTGCTCTGCTTTCCTGTCCTCTGGTCTTCTGCCCAGGGGAAAGTAGAATCCATAGCCAAAAGGTGTCTTTTTTCCTTTGGGTTTAATGGCTACATTTCTTGCTCAAAGATCAAGCCTTAAAACCAATTCATTCTGGAGCTCATAGACTGGACAACAAGTCCCCACTCACCTTGCACAGAGTCAATGTAATAACTTAATAGTAATTCTTTCTCTTTTACCAAAGAACCCTGAGGGTCTTCCCCTTCCAGTTTAATTTTTTTATTAAAAGGGCCATCCCATGAGTAACTTAAAGGAGCCTATTCATTAAATGTGTGTATCTCACTCAAAGTGAGAATGTGATAACACCTTAGCCTGAAAGGGCCAAGGTCTCCCATTGCATCCTGGCCATCTGCAATCATCCCAATGAATATCAGGCCACTGGACCCAGATGGCTCAGGAGAAGAAAATGAGGTTGGTGACTTTGCACAGGCCCCCCTCACTCATATCAAAGTCAAATACAAGTTATGTCATCATCTTGATGTCACGGTCCTCTTTAAGAACGATGGACAAATACAACACTGATCATCAAGGATAGGTTATGTAAGTCTATCATCTTTGTCTTTTATGACAGTTACTAGCTCTGATGGATCTGAGGAATCCTTTACATCAGGGGTTGTTAAGAATCGGTGTCATGAACACCCTGGGAAATCCAGTAAAGCCTTCGAATTACTTCTCAAAACAATGTTTTTAAATAATTAAAGGAAATGTTAAGTTTCAATCAGATATCAGTAAAAATAAAGTTTATTTTGAACCAATTTCATGGACCCATGGAAATTCCCTGTTCTAGATAATCGAATGGTGTGGGGAAATATAGTTAAACTGAGTTTCTCATGCTACTCTAGTGAACAGGTGGGAAGATAGGGTTTAGCATTAGAAGAAAAGAGTTGGGTTCTGACTAATTGAGTGATTAAACTCAAGGAGAAATTGTTAATAGTCAGTCAGTTTTTTTCAACCACTCCCCAATCATAAGACATATGAGTTATCTTTATTTTTTCTATTCTGAATAAAGGATGCTGCTATGAAATTTTGTACATAAAGCTTCTTTTTCCCCTTTTTAAAAACAATTTTAAGATAAAATAGAATTTTAAGAGTAGGATCGCTGGGTTGTTATTAAAGTTATTAATGTTATTAGGGTTAAAGGAGTCTTCCAGGGATGAATTCAAGTGATTTATCCTTGGCCCTGTTCTAATGAAAATATTTTTCAATAGCTTAGATACTTGTATGCTTATCAAACTTGATGACACTAAAGGGTGAGGGAAAGCTAACATTTTAGGTGATTCAACAAAATGACCCAGAATCCTGTTCCAAAAAGAAAAGGATATAAACAAACAAAAACATTGCTCTGAATCTAATCAGACAAAACTCAGCAGAAATATAAGTGAAGTGTCATGTTTGAGTTTTTAAAAATTATCTTTCCAAATACAAAATATGAGAGAAGTAAGAAAAAACTATATCTCAGAAGAATAAGGGGATTTTAGTGAATGGCACAGATAATATGAGTCAAGAGGATAATGTTAACAAAAAAAAAATGTTAATGCATATTTAAGCTACACAAGTGAGGCATAAAATTCAGAACTAGGAAGATAAGAGTCCTACTGTATCCTGCCTCAGTCAAATCTTCCGTAGTACTGTGCATAATACTCAGGTACATATTTTTGGAAAATATTTACAAGTCGAAGAGCATCCAGAGGATGGCACCACTGCTTGTGAAGAGACCATGCTATCTGAGAACCGATTGAAGGAATTGACAATTTTTAGCCTAGAGGGAAAAAAAAGACTTGGGAATGTGGGGAGCCTTAAAGCTGCCTTGAAATATTTGAAGGATTGACACATGGGAGAGTCATTAAATTTGTTCTGCTTAGTCCCACATACAAGAATTGGGATAATTGGTCAAGTTATGAGGAAAAATAAGATTTTAGATGTAGATTAAAAAATTCCTACTAACTGGAATTACCTGAGAATATAGTGAGATCCACTTTTCTAGAGGTCTTTGAGGAAAGACTATTATGACTGCTTGCTGGAAATGTTGTAGAAAAGTCATTTAACAGATAAGGATTGAACTGCATGTCTTGAAGCCTCTTCATATTCTGAGGTGCTGTGACCCTACCACCATTTCATTTCAAGTTTTTCAGTCTAATAGTTCCTCCCACTGACTTGGTTAAATATGATTCATTCCATGGGAAACTAGAAGCAAAAGAGCTTTCAAAGAGTTCATCCTTCATTTTCCTTTGGCCTCTATCTTGATCTACCAAAATCTCTTGAGCAAATTCATCATGGATACTACTAATACATCCAACATCTCACTGGGAACCATTCTTGATTTTTAAAAAACCAACATACCAAATATAAGTTAAGAAAAATAGGGTAAAAGATAACACTTATAAGAAAAACCCAAGTATTTCAGTAAATGGCAATATCTGTTGGCCGGATAATAAGAGTTGGCCGGAAACAAGAGAAAAACACAACTAAAGCAGATTTAGGTTACAGTAAGAAAGGAACTGTATTCCATGGATACCACGGCATTCCACGAGCCTCCCCCAAGGACAGATTTTGTGCATTCTTCTTCTGAATATGCACTGTGAAAACAAAGAATTATACAACATATGGGGAAAAAAGCTACTATTCATGAAGGCAGTACTTAAAATATAGAGGGTTCACCATGCAGGAATATAATAACCACAACATTATTCAAACTGATGACAAAAATCTAGATTTCCTGCAAACTAGCAATCATGTTGAAGAATATGAGATTCATTGGCTTTTATTTTCAGCACATTTAAGTTCACCAATTTTATTCAATAACAATGACTACATAAAATTTCTCAAGTTCATTTATTTATTAGTACTACTCAGACCTAACAATTCAAGTAGAATGTAAGCTATCCCTGGCCAGGGCCTATTTTCTCTTTGTCATGATATCATTAGCACAATACCCTGAAAATAGGAGGTGCTTGTTCTTGTATGGAATTGAATTTATGCAGAGAGGCATTTGGTTCCTATCAGTTTTTTCATGGCCCCCTTCACTTCCTTGTTCCTCAGACTGTAGATCAGGGGGTTCAACATAGGGATCGTTACACTGTAGAAAACAGACACCACCTTGTTCTGATCAGTTGAATATATTGACTTGGGCAGCACATAAATGAATGTAATGGTCCCAAAGTACAATGTAACAGCAGTAAGGTGGGAGGAACACGTGGAGAAAGCTTTGGATCTCCCCTCGATGGAACGCATCTTCAGGACTGAGAAGAGGATGTATACATAAGAGATAGTGATGACTGAAACTGCTACTATAATTACTGAGCCTGAAGAGAAAGAAGGAAGAATTTCAAAAAGAGGGACAGGAGAACAAGAAAGTTTCAGCAAGGGTGAGTAGTCACAGAAGAAGTGATTGATTTTATTGGGTCCACAAAAAGACAAATTCAATAAGCAACCAGTAAAGGTCCAAGCATTCACACAACCACCCATGTAAGATGTGATGACCAACAGAGTGCAGACCCTGGTAGACATGTTAGTGGAGTAGAGTAGGGGGTTACAGATGGCCACATACCGATCATAGGCCATCACAGCCAGCAGGAAGCACTCAGTTGTCCCAAACATGGCTAAAGAATAAAGCTGGACCACACAGCCTTGCAAAGAGATTGAGCTTATTTGCCCAAGAAAGTTCATAAGCATCACAGGCATGACTGTTGAGGAAAGCCCAATATCCACAAAAGCCAAATGGCTGAGGAAAAGGTACATTGGAGTATGAAGTTGGGAGCTTTTTTGTATTAATACTCTGATGCTGATATTGCCAAGTAAAATGATAATATAGATCCCCAGAAATAGCACAAATAAGAAGACATGAAGACTTGGGTCATCTGTTAACCCTAAAATGAAGAATTCTGTCACTGTGCTGTAGTTTTTACCAGTCATTGGTTCTCAGGTGGAGCCTGTTAAGACAAAAAAGATGGGGATTAAAAAGAAATAAAAAACTAATAGTTGAATATTTTTTGTCTATTGATGAGAATAAACACATTAGACCACCACCTGTGCCATATGAGGAATTAGAAATGAAACTCAAGAAAATGAACTTGGAAAAAACAGATGGATATGACTTTATCTATTTCTAAGATCCTATGCTAGACAACAATGGAAATAGAAAAATGAATAAGACATAGGAGGGGATATCAGATACATAAATAAATAACATCATAAATAACAAACAAAATTATAATACGGCCAATGTATAAGGTTCATATAAGTACCATGCTTTGAAGAAGAAGGAAGTCAGGAATTCCTTCACAGAAGTGCAGGTATCTGAACTAAGTTTC
Source organism: Bettongia penicillata ogilbyi (assembly GCA_023548195.1). NCBI lineage: Eukaryota > Metazoa > Chordata > Mammalia > Diprotodontia > Potoroidae > Bettongia > Bettongia penicillata. The sequence goes on along the minus strand of JAJHZJ010000177.1, from coordinate 649,640 downwards.
AGATTCAGTAGATTCCAACAGGAAAAGGTGGGATTGGGATGCAAGAGATTATAAATAATCTGATACTAGGTTGGCTCAAAACAGCCTGGACACAACAGCACACTTAGTTCATATTTGAAACATTTGACCAGTTTAATATGGTGGAAGTTTTGTTAACATCATATTAACAGCAGTTCTGATGTGCCCACATTGCAAAAGTTCATCCACAGAGGTAGACCATAAGGAATCCAACTGACTGAATAGCTGAGACTGCCCAAACTCACACACACTCATAGAGATAGACCACAGAAATCTAAACTGACACAACACCTCAGTTTGCTCATATTCACACACATAGCCCAAAGCAAGTGGGCAGATGGAATATTATCCATTGAACTTAGGCAACACAGAAAGTCCAATCCAGAAAGCCATGGTTTAAATAAAGGTCCATTTTAAGGAATCCATTCTAAGACAGTTACTCTAGGTAAATATCACCTATTCCTTTGTTTTCTTCTGTGTAGACCTGGTTAAGCAATGCATTTGGCAAGTCGACATTAGGGAGATTTATATTGACAATACACCTGCAAAGCATGCAAACGTTTATGTTGGGAAGCTAACAAGCAGACATTTGAAGACAATTTTCTATGGCACATCACATCTTCACAGTCATAGAATTGATTGAGAGATAGACAGAATGCAAGATCCTGTCATGTTTATTGTTTGCTAATTGCAAATCATGGCACAAGTTCTGTGGGCCATGATGTAGTGGTCTGCTCTCATGTCAATGAGAATAGACACAACGTGTTAGACCACCACCTGTGCCATGTGAGGAATTAGGAATGACATGTAAGAAAATGAAGTTGGAAAAAACAGCTGAATATGACTAAATGTAGACATAAGAAATCAATGTGAAAGGCAATACTTTTGTAAAGGTTCTGAGGGAAATCTATTTCCAAGGTATCCCAGAGATGGGAAGGTTCTAGAAAAATGGAAAAGCTCACAGATGATCCTCTTGCCCATTCCTACTGATTCCTTTCTCTCACAGTTTTAATTTCCCCATTTGTAAAATGGGGATGCTCATAGCAGCTACCTTGCCATGAGGATCAAATGAGAAAATATGTGTGAAGCATTTGGCAAACCTTAAAACCTTATATAAATGCAAGCTAGTTTTGTTTCATTCCTTTGATATACAAGATGCACTGCTGGGAATATGTTGGTGGCTATGGGACCTTTCTTTTTGTCTTGCATTTAATACACCAACACACACACACACACATACATACATACATACACAAATGTATATATGTGTGTATACATGTATATATTCACAGAAAGACATACATATATGTATGTATATTGTGTCAGTGTACACCTATGTTAGAAAGGTAATTTCTTTCTTTGTCTGGTTCATGTTAGATCATGAATTGAGCTTTCAAAACAGTGTCATAAAAAAGACATTTGAAAATTGTCAAATATTTACAGTAATATATTCTCTTTTAAAACAGATAATGATAATAACATTTCCTATACCAAAGAGTGTAATTTCATGTGAAAATTTTTAGTTGCCACTTACAAAAATTGTGAAAATATGCAGGATGATTTGATGATGCAATATCAATACATTACTCTCTGCCAACAATCAGATATTTGCTATAAGTCTGAAACATCAGAATAGTTTAGCCTTAATTTATAAGTAAAAATAAATGAAAGGTAGCTGCTAGGGAAACATAAAGAAATTAACAATATTCAAGTCCTAATTTATGATTAGTGAAATTAGTGAAAAACTCTTGAGACTATACTTTGATATTGTTTTGAGTTTTGATTGCAGGAATATTTGTCTGAATTGTCATGAAACCAATAGTAGAAAATAGCATATGCTGAAGCCTGAGAACAAATATATATGTCTGTCCCTGGGAATAGTAGGGGAGATGACCTTCCCATGGCCTCTTAACTCAGTTTTCCCACTATGCTACAACCTTTCTGAACAGGAAATTTCCCCACGTGGATAATCCTGACCCCGGCTTTTGATAGCCTGTGACTACACGATTACTTACTGGGCATGCCTCATGTCTGTAATCAAACAGAACTAAGGGAGTGTTTCCCATATGTCAGATCAATCTCTGCCCTTGAGGGGATGAGTTTTGACATTGCCATAAGTATGGCCCTCCTTTCCCTTTCATATAACATTTCCATAATCAAGACAGAGCAGCAGAAGCTTTGCAAGCACAATACTAAATCTATTAATTAATAGATTGATAATGAACATTTATGAGTTACTATAACAGGATTTGTGCTTGCAAGTAATTTAATCTAAGGTAAGGAAGACGGTGCAGAGAGATTCTTTTGTGTAGACAACCCAAATTGAGGGGTGGAGGGAGGGAGTGGTATTCCTGACAGAAGAGGCATTTCCTCTGTCTGGAGATGAATTGATGATGAAATGATATCAGCCCCTGTTGGAAGGGTTTAAAAACTGTGCACTCAAACCCCAAAATGAGCCCAGGTCCAGACTGGTTCCTGTAGAGAGCCCAGGTATAGACTGCAGTTATCAGACAATGAATGACTGCCCTCTTTGAGAGAAATAAAAATATAGACTATACAACTTATTTCTGTTCATCTTTCTTAGATCAAACCCAGAAGACTGACAGGAGAAAAAGATTGAAGGGCCATATCTCAGACATATGTATGTCTCACTACCTTTGTGATTCAACTTTGAGTCTGTTCTCCCCAGGGACATTATTATTGTGCAGGAGGGACATAGTACAACAATGGGAAGGAAAAGAGAATGTTTTGTACCAACTACATCAAAGTGAAATTGATTCTTTCCAGAAATTCTATGTATAATGAGGGTAGAGTGTGCTCTTTCTTTAGGATGGGGTTTTATAACGTTTCACCTCAGTAAATATCTCTTTGCAAAAAAAAAAATCATTTCTGATTGATCAATATTGTGGGTAGAGCACACAAAAATGGGGCATGGAAGTCCTCAGTGTTTTCCCAGTGTGTAAGAAGAAGTGGTTTGGTGCAGGTTGAGCAAAAACTGGAAATCTGGTGGGGCTAAAAAACCGAGATCTTGAAACATAAAAGCCTTCAGATACAAAATATACTCTAGAAAGGGTCTGAGATTTTAATAGCTAAATTGTATCTGAACAGACTAGCTAGACTATGAACCTGCCTCAGGGACACAGACTGTATTCGTACTGTTGATCCTGGACACTCATCTACACAAGGTCTCCAAAAGAGTAGGAGAAAGAGAACTCACTGAATTGGGACTGAGAATTCTAAAGCAAGTTACATCCTAAAGCCGAAAACGATTGTCCAAACACTACCCACTAGATCTCTTTCCTATACAGCTTGAAAGTCACAGACCAAGTCAGAGATAAGATTCTGAAGGAGTCAAAGAGAAGCAGAAGCTGCCAATCCTAAACTAAGATTGATTGCCCTTTTTTTATCTTTTAAACATTTCTTTTGTTTGCAGAGATAAATAGCCTCCCAATACCCAATCTCCATTATGCTTTGAATATACATCTGTTCCTTTAGCAGAGACCTTAGAAACCTGTCTGAGATTTCTTTGATTTTTCCTGGCATTCTGGTGTGGAGATTTAAAGAACCAGGGAATATAAGAAGGAGCTTTACCCTCTTCCTTTAGAGGTCAGAATCCACAAGGCTGAATTCAGCCCAAGTTAGCTCCTTAGTTCCTTTCTCAACAAGGGCAACCAACTCCCCCTGGGCCTACACTGTTCTGTGTGAAAAGGTCATCTCTAAGATCTTAGATTTCTACCTGGAAAGGAACTCTGAAGTTATGTAATCCAACCTCCTCCTTTTACAGATGAGAGAACATAAAGGTTATGCAACTTGTCCAAGGCCAAATACATGGTGTCAGAGTCAGGGATTATGAATGTAGGTCCTTTAACTAGAGAGTCAAGCAGCTACATGGAACAGTGGATAGATTGTCAAACCTGGAGTCAGGAAGATTCATCTTCCTTACTTCAAATCCAGCCTCAGACATACACTAGCTGTGTGACCCTGGGCAAGTCCCTTAACCCTATTTGACTCAGTTTTCTCATCTGTAAAATAAAGGGAAAAAAAAAGATGGAAATGGAAAACCACTCCACCATCTTTGCCAAGAAAACCCCAAATAACTTTGTACACAGCAGCAACCACTCTGTGTGAGGATTTTCTCTGGTACACTTATAACTTCATTGCAATGTAAGGTCTTAAAAAATTCCCAGTGGTCTTTTAAGGCAAAATGCCTTCCACATCCAGGGAAAGAACTATGGAAATTAATAGAAGGTTGTAGTGAATCATTTTCTTCTGTATTAACTTTTGGTTTGAGATATGTTTTCTCCTATTCATTTTAATTCTTCTATACAACATGACTATGGGGAAAATGTATTTAAAAGGAATGTTTGTGTAGAACCTATATAAAATTGTATGCCATCTCAGGGAGGGAGGGAGGGAAGTGAGGGGAAGGAGGGAAAGAAAAAATCTAGGTTTGTATGGTAGTGATTGTGGAACACTGAAAATAAATAAATGAATGAATAAAAAAGAAAACCCTAAATGGGGTCATGAAGAGGCAAAATGACTCATCAACATTAGCTGGAGAGTCATTGTTCCTTCCACTGAACAACACTGCCTCTAAGCTCCCTTCAACCTCTATATCCTAGAAAACCATGTTCTTACTGGTTCAAATCATTAAATATATGATTAGAAGCATAGCATTTGTCACCATCCTCAGTATCAAGAGTTTTCAAAATATATTGCTCTGAAGTACAATATAACACTCACATCTGAGAGGGAGTTATGGAACAGAAGTTATTTAAGCATTTATTCAAAAAGAAAAATTTTAAATTTCAGTTTTTTTAAAAAGAGCATTTATTCACTGCTGGATTCATCAACAGATAGTGAAAAGAAAGGACAAAACAACCAAATGCAATCCTTTTCTTTTCCAGATGAGAAAACTGAATGGCTGGTTTAAAGTCATACACTTAGGAAGTAGCAGCGTTTGGAATTTAAATCCAGGTCCTTCTGGACCCAGTCCTCTTTCTATCATGTCAGAGTCTCTTCTTCACAAGTTGTTGCCCAGGGAATCTTACACAGTAACTATTAACATATCCTCTTAATTAGTCTCCCTGCTCCTGGTCTTTTTCCTCTGTGATTCAGCCTCTACTCAGTTGTTAAAATTCTAAAATTATCTTCCTAAAGCGTAAATGTGACTACACCATTCCCCTGCTGACAAGCCTTCAGTGACTCCATATTTTCTCTAAGATAAAATACAAAATCCTCAGGCTGACCTTTAGGGTTTTCCTTGATCAAGTTCCTGTCTAGATTCCCACCTTTATTCCACATTCTTCTCCTGCACATACTCTATACTGCAGGCAAACTGGCCTCTAACTATTCTCTGAACTCAGGACTCTGCTGGCAAATGTTTAACAACCGGCTTTCAGGAGGAGGAAAAGGATGGTCAATACTAATCTAAATTATTAACATTTTCTCTATCGCTTCTTAAGTCTAGAAAATCAACAAAACAAATAAATCGATTGGATTGATCGATTGGAAGAGTGTGTATAGATTTTTGAGGTATAACACTCACAATGAAAATTTAACAGCCTGCTCTTTCAAGGTGATTAGAGCTTGCCCTAGCACACTCCTGCCTGTGCCAGATATTCTGTCTCATTCTTCCAGGCATTTGCATAAACTGCCTCCCAGGCACAGAATGCCCTTAACCTTTTCAGCTCTTAGGTTTCAAAATCTCAGGCACAATACTATGTGCTAGAGATCTGAATAGAAAAAAAGAAACCATCTCTGATATCATGTGGCTGGTATTCTACAATTTATACACAAGCAAATACATACAAATAAACAAGTCATTTCAAGAGAGAGAATGCTAAATTGGTCAAATCAAGAAAAAACTCATGTAGTAGCTAATACTACTGTAAGGATTCTGCAAGGCAGAGAGGAAGAGGGGAGTGCTTTATAGCCCCTTGTATAAAGATACAGAAAGGACTTGGCATATGTGTATAGAAGTATAACATCCCAAGGAAGATGGGATCCTACTGTCCTCTGCCCTTTCATTACAAATTTCCTTGGAAATGCTCAAACAAAAGATTCATGATCACCTCTCAGGGATTCCAGAGAGGATCCCTGCATTGAGATAAGAATAAATGAATGGAGATACTGGTTCACTATATTACCAACTCAAGGTTTTTAGGGGCTGATCACCTCAGAAGAATCCAAACTGAAGGGACAATGGGATGATGGAAAGATGTGTGATGAGAGCAAATAGGGTGCAGCACATTATCAAGGATGACCAGGGTCAAGATCAGTGTAAAAATACCAACAAAAAAACATGTAACCAGAAGGGGAAAAAAAGATGTGAAAGCCCTGTGGCAAAGCGAGGATGCACAAGCGTGAATCCAGCCTCAGACACCTACTAGCTAGATGTCCCGGGACAAGCCACTCATCCTCCTCCAGACTCACTTTCCTTACCCATAAAATGGAAATAATAATACTCACCTCACAGGGTAGTTGTGAAGGTCAAGTGAGATAAAGTATGTACAGCTTTTGCTGTAGATTAAAACACTATATAAATATTACCGATTAATATTAGCAATATTATCGCTGAAATGCTGCACTGCTCTTCATGAAATACTAAAAAAAAAAAAAAAAAAAAAAAAAACCATAAGAAGGTCCCCAGAACACTCTGTAAACTTTTTATAGAGAACTTTGGGGAGGATATAGATAATAAACCTAACAAGATGAAAAGCATGGGGTGGGAGTGGAAATGCACATTGAGATAATCATTTATGGAGGGAGTACCCATGTGGATGCTACTATACATCCGAGAAATTCTATGATTTTATAATTTTATGTGTACTTAAACACAGAATAATTTGGCTGTTTTAAGTAATAAAATTTGATCTAACTACATAAAAGAATACTGTAGGTTCATTGCTAGGTCTGAATAAGCAACCTCTTTAACCATAGAAGCCATCACTGGCAATGCCCATGGATGCTTAGGGTGCTCCAAGTCACAGTCAGAAGAAAAAGAAAACGAAGCGAAAGTCAAGGGAATTCTCTTGTATGAGAAAAGTTGACAGAGGGGGAAAATGAGAGATAAAGAGAAGGTGGTGGATAAACATGTGGTAGATGAGCAACAGAAGAGAACTTGGCATCCATAATTATCTCTTCTTCATATAGATAACTAATGTGGAACAAAGTTCAGTGAATTGTTTTACCTATAAGGAGCAATACTATGTTTCCTCAAGCGATTATTTAGAATTACTATAAACACATAACAACAGTACTAAGAAGTCACACTTATGCAGATCTTTAAGTGAGGCAGGTCATTACAGATATTATTGTAGAGCTGGAAAAACTGAAGTTTCCAAAGTTTAAGTGACTTGGTAATTGTCACACAACTAATAGGTAGTAGGTACCCTGATTCCAAGACCAACTGCCTTTTTACTGCATAGAATCAGTAAGAGTCTGGTAGATGGTTAGTTCATAACATGGATGTTTGCCTCCTTGTATGTATATATTATGTATTTGTGTGTATTTTGTAGAATATTTTTTCTCCACTGTCAAACTGAAACTTTGGGGTGAATACAGAAATCCAACTAGTATATTGGTTAATACCTTAGTAAAAATAATTCTGAATATGGAAAGGTTTAAATTCATAAGATACAGTGTGAAATAATGGCAAGGTCATGATTGGGAGTTTCAAGACCTGGGTTCAAGTTTTCCCTTTTACTGTCTATTGGGCAAGTAGGTCACTTCATCTCTTTCAGACTCACGTTTTTCATTGGTAAAATTAAAGAGTTGGACTAGATGGTTTTTGAGGTCCAGAGGACAAGGAACTAGAGGTGGAACAGATGGCAAAGACCATCAGTTTTCTACCCTTTGTGGAACAGATGAGAACATATAGGCTTGGGGAGCATATATAACTGATTTGCTCAATGTTACAAAGTACCATCAGAGGGAAGACTTGATCTCACATTATGTGCCTCAAGTCAGGACTCTTTTCACCCTGTTATACTGCTTCTTAGTAATAGTTCCCTTTTCATTTTCAGCATTCTTGTTAAAAAAAAATTACCAACTATCTTATCAGTATAATACCTTTATTCACTCGAACACTTCAGTCTGTGATGAGAGTGAAAAAGGAACTCTTCCAAACACATACACACACACACACACACACACACACGCACGCACGCACGCACACATGCATGCATGCATATGCAAAGAAAAATATCCAAGCTAATTATTTCGAACTACACATTTTTGTTGCAGTATTTTAGGAGTTTTGTTTAGACCAGAAGAAAATGTGCTGCATTTGCAATCAGGGTACCTGGCTTTGAACCTCATCTACTCTTAATACCTGTATGGCCTTGGGCTCATCACTTAATATTGCTAGAACTCAATTTCTACATCTGTAAAATAAGGAGATGAGAAAATTTCTTAGAACATTATTAATCCTAACTTTATAATCCTATGAACTGAATATACTTATCAAGATGTGACATTATAATAGCACTCAGTGTATACAGACTCAAATCTCTGATGCCACAAGAAAGCAAATATATGAAGATTACTCTTTCATAAGCATCATATGAATTCAAGACCTAAGGAAATTCCAAAGAGCTATGAATGCTCAAGAGACAAGAGCAATAGACATGCTTGCCTGAAATAAGCCCTGGATAGTTATAGCAGCAAAAAAAAAAAAAAAAAAAAGATCCTTGTATTTCTACAGCAATATCAAAGAAAACAGATGTACCTTTTGGTAGAAGGAAATGATGTGTTTAGATGCCAAGGAATTATCTGGGTGTAGCAGCACCATATTTATGTTGCGTTCAATGGCATTTGGGATTTAACCCCTTGAGAATCTAGGATCAAACATAGATTAGGTTATTAAATAGTATCATACTTTAAAAATTTCCACACACAGATGTAAAAAAAAAAATTCTCAGGAGCTCCATTCATTTTTTTTCTAGGTTCATATATATCCAGGATAAAAAATAAAAATGGATAATGAAATAGCCAGACCAGTAAATATCATTGCGCCATGTCAGATCTTAAATTTTGATCTGGATCAATACATTCTATATACTTGCAACAGACTGTATTCCTTATGAAAACTAGGCTCATAATCTTTGTGTCTATGCCTTTATACACAATAGAACCTTAGACTCAAACTTCCAGTTAAAGGTAACAATGCTATTAGCAGTGTGGAGAAGGATCCAAATTTGAAAGCAGCATTGAAACTTTCAGACCTCCCTAGAAAGCGAGAGTTTCTGATAGATTACAGACTTGTTTCAGCATTGCTGACAGATGCTGTGTGTCAGCTATTGAGAGTCAGTGGGAAGTGGGAGGGAGTTCATATGATCCATCCAAGAAGCCCAGAAACACAAACTCTTTACTTCAACTTTTCCCAGAACACAAGAATCACAACTAATCTCATTGGATTTGAAGGAAAGATATTTAAATGCAACAGCTTGCCCTCCCTGAATCTCCACTTCCTATTTGAGTTCAAAAAATGAAATTCAAAAATTAAATAATGATAACAATTTTCCTTTAGATAGTGCTTTAAGGTTTGTAGACTTAGATGATAGAGATGTTCTCTTATTTGGGTGTTGCAGCAACTAGGTTCATATGTTTAGAGAAAGAAGGGACCTTAGAAGTAACTGAATTCAAGTCCTTCATTGTACAGTTAAGCCTAGAGGGGGAAATGACTTGTCCAGGAGCATACAGCTACTAGATGTGCAGAACAGGATTTTAGGGAAGGTCTTCCTGGCTCTAAAGTCCCATGCTGTATTCACTCCCTTGTGTTGCCACTCATATTGTTAATCCCCCAAATTTCAGATGAGGAATCCAAGGCTCAGAAGGTTGATTTACTTGCCTAACATCCCCTCGCTGGCAGCTAAAAAGTTATTCAAACACATCAACTGAGGGATCTGAGACTGCAAGTACAATACCTCAGTCAATACCTCATACTCCCTTAATCAAAGGTTTAATTTTCAAACACAGGCATTCCTCCTTTTACGGCACTTCACAGATATCATGGAAGTTTTTTTTACAAATTGAAAGTTTGTGGCAACCCTCTGTCAAGGGATTTTATAGGTGCCACTTTTCCAACAGCATGTGTTGACATCAAGTTTGTGTGTCACATTTTGATCATTCTAACAATATTTCATTATCATGATATCGGGTATGGTGACCTGTCATCAGTGATCTTTGATGTTACTATTGCAACACACACTATGTTCATTCTGAGCCCAACTAAACCTGATAAACCAAATCAAATTGAGAATTTCAGACATTCCATCTGATTACATCAATAGATATAGAAAAAATGTTTTGAAAAATACAGCAACCATTCCTATTTTTTTAAAACATTAGAAAGCATGGGAATAAATGGGGTCTTTCTTAAAATTATAAGGAGTACCTATCTGCAATAAAGAATAAACATTATGGAAAACTAGAAGCCTCTCTAATAAGATCATCGGTGAAGAAAAGATATCCATTATTGCCAAATTAGTCAATACTGTACGAGAAACGCTAGCTCTAGCAATAATACAACAAAAAGAAATTGAAATAGTAAGAATAGGCTGTGAGGAACTAAAGCCATCATTTTTTGCATATTATATGATGGAATACTTAGAGAACCCTAGAGAATCAGCAAAGCGACCTAGTTGAAACAATTAATAGGGGTTTTTTTATATATTTCATGTTTTCCTTATAACATGTAAACATAATTTTAACATTCCTTTTTTTACTTTTGAGTTCCAAATCCTCTCCTTCCTTTCCTCCCATCCCCTCTCCCTGAGAGAGTAAGCAATCTGATATAGGTTAACATATGCAATGACACAAAACAGATTTTCATATTAGTCATGTTGTGAAAGAAGACAGACAAAAAAAAGAAAGAAAAAATAAGGAAAGTGAAAAATAGTATGCTTTTACCTACATTCAGACTCCATCAATTCTTTCTCTGGAGATGAATAGCATTTTTTATCATGGGTCCTTTGATATTGTCTTGGATCATTGCTGTTGTTTTCTGTCGTGGCTGTTGTATTTCTCCTTCATTACAACATGGAGATGATGACATAACTTGCAATTGGCTTTGGTTTGAGTGAGGAAGGGCTGTACAAGGTCACCAGTCTCACTTTCTCCTCCAGGGCATCTGGTTCCAGTGGGCAGATATTCATCAGGATAACTGGAGATGGTCCAGGATGCAATAGGACACCCTAGACTTCCCTCTCTCTCTCCAGTTCCCCTCCCTTTTCATATCCACTTCTGAGAATAACTGAGTTATTCACAATTTTTTATCAATATCAAATATCAAAATATTGATATTACTGTGTAAATATTCTCCTGATTCTGCTCACTTCACTTTGCTTAACTTCATTTAAGTCTTCTCAGGTTTTTCTGAAATCATACTGCTTGTCATTTCTTCTCATTGCAAAATAGTATTCCATTACAATCATTTACTACAAGTTGTTCAGTCATTCTCAAATGGAAAAATGTTCCCTCATTTTCCAATTCTTTGCCTGAACAAAAAAGCTATCATAAATATTTGTGTATCAGTAGGTTCTTTACTTTTTTTATCTCCACTGAATTCTGTTATCCTTATTTTTTGTACATATATCAGAACAAAGTATCTACAATTTGTAATCCTTGTCATACTCCAGTCTTAGTATTCTCCTTTCCTCTCTGCGACCCAGAGCTAGAATTTGATCTTGTCCTCTCTTCCTCATAATTTTTTTATTGGTCTTCCAAAGTTGCAGTTTGTTTTTTCTTGAGGGAATTTCCTCATTTTTCTCACCTTCCAGTTCAAACACTCCTCAATTACACCCTATCAGTCCATGTCCTCAATTCATATACTGGAGTTTTGTCATGTCCATCTACAAAAAAAAAAACCACTTTCTTTGAGAAGCCCAGGTAACAGTGAACTTCATGAAGTTTCCATTCCCCCAATCACACCCCATCTCCATGTTTTCATACCTTCTCTTGTGTCTGATTATAAGAAATAGTAAGTTCCTCTTTCCTCATCACATTTCATCAAGTTTTCACCTCAGAAATATCTCACACCATGTACCAAGAAAAGTTCAAAATGGGTACAGGATATATACACAAAGGCTGATATGGTAAGTTGATTAGGGGAACATGGAATGTTTTGCTTGTCACCTAAGGGAATAAAAGATAAGGGAAGATTTTATAACTGAACATAAGATAGAAAAGAGCATGTGAAGTAAAATGGATAATTTTGATTACAATATTAAAAATATTTTGCGTAAACAAAATCAGAAAGAAAACAGGAAAATGGGGGAAATTTTACAGCAAGTTTCTCTGATTAAAGTCTTATTTCTAAAATATAGGGAAGTGAGAAAAATGCATAAAAACTAACAAATGAATAAAGGATATTAAAAGGCATTCTTCAGAAGAAAATACAATACTATCAATAATCATATAAAACACTCTAAATCTCGAATAATTGAAGAAATGTAAATTGAACCAACTCTGAGATATCATTCCATACTCAACAGATGGGCTAAATGTTTGGAAAGGAATATGGCAAATGCTGGAGGGGATATAGGTAAATAGGTATTGTGATGCACTGGTGGAGAACAATTTGGAACTATGTCCAAAACAATTCAGTACTATGTAAGGGGGCACACTCTTTTTACCCACCAAGAATGTTACTAGGTCATTAACCCAAAGAGGTACAAAAAAAATAAAAATAACTTACATTTACAAGTATATTTCAAATGAAAGAGATTGAGACAAAATTTTTAAAAAAAGAACAATACAAGTAAAAAACAAGATTATGAAAAGAAGGTCAACCAATCAGAAAAGAAGATCCAGAATCTTAAGGAAGAAAACAGCTCCTTGAAAATCAGAATTGGTAAAGAGAGAGCTAGCAAAGTTATAAGAGATCAAGAAATAATAAAATGAAATGTAATGAAAAAAATAAACGAGAAACATCTCATACCAAAAAAGCAACTGATCTGGAGAACAGATCAAGATGAGAAAACATAAGAATAATTGGCCTACATGAAAACTATGATCAAAAAAAGAATTCTGATACAATTATACAAGAAATAATTAAAGAAAAATCATCCTGGAGCATTAGAACAGGAGTGGAAAATAGAAATAGAAACAATTCACCAATCACCATCCGAAAGAGATCCTAGAAGGAAAATGCATAGGAATAGTATAGTTAAATTCCAAAACAGACAGTTCAAGGATTAAATATTATGAGTAACAATAAAAAACAATTGAAATATGGCAGTGCCACAATTAGAATCACAAAAGAACTTGCAGTGGCAACAAAAAAAAAACTATAGGACTTTGAACACTATATATCAAAGAGCATAAGAATGTGGTCCCAATCAAAAATATAAGCATTGGAAAAGCTAAGCATAATCTTCAAAGAGAAGGAAATGGACAGTTAATCGACTGTCAGACTTTCAAGACTTTGTTTTTTAAAAAAACTCAACTTCATGGAAGATTTGACATACAAGAGCCAAGAGATATAAGGTACATACCAAAGACTAGTTACAAGGAACGCATTAAGGACAGACTGCTTAAAACTTATGTATGTGTATCATTAAGCACCCCAACATACACAGGAGGACCTCTGTCACAAGTTCTTGGATCTGCTTTTCTAAAAGGAAAGGCAACTCTTGAGAGGTGAACAATCTCCTTTACTCAAGCACATATATCATTCCCTTAGTTCAGGAAATCAACAGACAGTGCTTCCAGACTGTTTGACATAAGCAATACATATATCACAAATCAACAGACAGGTCCAACACTCTGACTATAATTGCCAGAGAGGGAAGCACCAACATCTGCGTTTTCAAAGCTGGTGGGCTCTTTAGTGGCTTCCCCAGTCTCATCTGGCACACAGAGTTTCTTCCAAAGACTAAGCCCCAGAGTAAAACCTCACCCTCAGATCATTTATATAGGCAGAGAGCATTCCAACCCTGAAGAACAGTGCCTCATTAACAAAAGGTGTGGGCCTTCCTACAAATCTTCCTTAATCTACAGCCCTTTAAGGGGCAGGCCCTTTAATGGGTGGGGAAGATCTTTAATCACATTAACAATACAAATACAAATTTCTTTAACTAAAGAAACTGTACTTTACTCATACTAAAGACTCTTGGTTGATAAAGGCAAGATTCAGTCAGAGGCACTTGATTACACTAAAACAAAAACAGCAAGAGATTCTATTTTGCTTTCCCTTACAGTATGTAAAATGTAAAACTAATGTCTAAGATTGTTATTAGTAATTGGGGTAGACCTGAATATGAAATGCCTTTAAAAATAAAATGATTTAGAAACAGTTAAAAAAAGCAATTATTTTCTACAAATGAGGCACAAGGGCAAGAACCAACACAGAAGACTTAGATGGGGGAGGAGGGTTGTTAGTTCTGGAAAACTACTTTCATTGGCAATGGGTTCAAGAGGGAGCAACATATAAATATCTAGAAGAGTATAAAAATCTTTTAAATTCAGAAAGAAACAAAATACTAAGGCAATAGGGAGGAGGGAGAAGATAAGGGAAGGATAAGGGAACTATCCCCTCTAGAGAGAGGAGGGTGAGGGAATAGGTTAAAGGGGTGGTTCCTAAGGGTGTTTAAATTAATGGTAATGGGAGGGGCAAGGAAGGGATCCTTGAGAGAATAAGGGAAGGATCTTTAGAGAGAAGGGTAAGGGAATAGGTCAAAGGAGGGTATGGAAGGGTGTTTAGATTTCAGGAAATGGGAAGATAAGGGAGGGATTGTTGCAGGGGACTAGGTTAAGTAATAGGAGGGCAAGGTAGAGAATAGGAGGAAAGTACAGGAAATTAGGAGGCATAGGAAATAAAAGAGATGCATAAACACATTTTTATATTTTTTTTGTGGTTTTCAAAGATCAGAAGTCAAATTTTTAAGAAAAGTATATGTCTATAAATGTATGCACATCTGTAAGTATATATATATATACATATATATATATACACACATAGATTTGTGTGTATGTATATATAAGTATATGTGTATCTCTGTATCTATGCCTATATATAAATATACCCATGCTTAATTGTAGCCTTGGGGGTGGGTAGGAAGGGGGAAAAAAAGGACAATTTTAAAAGTGCACAGCAGAGAGCAAAAGAAAATTAACAAGGAAGCAAAAAAAGATGGACAGCTTTCAATACAATGTGTAGGAGTTTTTCTATAGGCTTTCTTGAAACAGAAAATTATTGCTATATATTTTGAATATTCTTATATTCTGCTATGCACATGACATGCCTTTTTTCCTTTTCATAATGTACTTAAGTTTCAATATTTAAGGTTATAATGTTTCTTTTTCTTTTCTTATTGTGTATTTAAGTTTCAGCAATTTAAAAAACAAAAAGAAAGAAAACTGGAGTCAAGTAAAAATGATTACAATTAACTCTACTCAACAAAATGTTTGTTCTACTTGGGAAATTTCCACTTCAGTATGTAATAATAAATGCTTCACTTGTTCCATGCATCAGGGTAAGCCATCTCCAGCAACACTGCACATTGCTGCCTGGTCATCTCCTCAAGAGCATCCTTGCTACCATCCACCACCACACTTACTCACTTGAGAATTCCGGAACCACACTCAAAACATTACTGCTCTGGCTACTGAAAAGTTTGCCTGTACTCTCCTGAATTTCTATTCATCATCATTATGTAACATCTAATATAGTAATTAACACTTCACTGCAAGTCTGTGAGGTGATTTGATGTCCTCAAAGGTCTATGTAGTTCCCTTCTTTCCAGTTTTGGGGAATTTGTTTCCTATGAAATGTTATGACTACAGTAGAAATTTTTCCAACTCTCCAACTAGGAAAATTCCTAACATTTCAAACACAATGCCAGGCTCATCTTCTCTGCACCTAGGTTGATATGACTCTGAGAATTTGGCTCTCTGGTTACTTCTACCTTTGACTATTCTCTCTTATTCTTCAGTGTAAATATTGGAGATGACTAAGACCATGTGAGTTTCAAAAAGTCTGAAGAGCAAGCTGCCAGAGATTGGGAAATTGGAATCTTGACTAGGGTCTATGGATAGTCAATTCTATTCCATCAGCAAAGCCATTAAAAAAGACTAGAATCCATTCTAGCAAGGTATTGATTTCAGAGACAAGACGCCAGCTCCAACAAGCAAGGAAGAGATCATTACAACCAATGGCCTATGCTACATTTGAGAGTGAATTTGATGGAGTCAGTGCTTTGTAGCTACTATAGACTGAAGTGGTATAGAGGAGGATATGCTAATGGGACATAGGGATGGGTTCACAATGATATTTATTGGTTAAATGATATTAGAGAACTAGTCACTGCATGAAATAATGATGTTTGAGAGATATTAACTGCCGTTAGAGATAGATAATGGGGAAAACACATCCAAGTGGGGCAAAGGGTTCAGATTGAGAGTATTAGGGGAAAATAGCATAATGTCTTAAAGTTACCACTAGGACCTTGAGGAGAGATATAACCAGGCTTGCTCTGTGGGCAATGACCAGTGAAAGTGTGAGTGGGGATAAGGACCCTAAGGATCTATATGAATTGCAAAATAATATAAAGGGGAATTATGAAGGGAAAAAAGAGAGAGACTAACACTGTCAGATGTCATATTACTTTCTGAAGTCATGATGACCAAGTTATTTTATAAAGTTACTCTTTCCCAAATTATCTCATACTATGTAAAAGGTAGAAAGGCAGAACAGGACAGAATAAGCAAGCAAGAATTATTTTTCCTTTTTAAATTTGTATTATTTATTTATCTTTAACATCTTTTTCTTTAACTTTGAATTTTAAATTCTCATCTTCCAACCCTTCCTCTCCCAATGAGAAGGCAAAGCAATATGTTATTGATTATACATGTGAAATCATGCAAAACACATTTCAATATTAACTATATCACAAAACAGAAAAAGTGAGAAAATTATACTTCAGTTTGCACTCAGATATCATCAGCTCTCTTTCTGAAACTGGACAGGATTTTTTCATCATGGGTCCTTTGGAATTGTGTGGGATCATTGTATTGATAAGAGTAGCCAGTTATTTTATGTTTGATTATCTTTACAACATTACTATTAGAGTGTGCAATGATATTCTGCTTGTTCTCATTTCATTTTGCATCAGTACATATAGGTCTTGCCATGTTTTTTCTGAAACCACCCACTTCACCATTTCTTACAGTCAATAGAACTCCATCACAATCATAAGCCACAATTCTTCAACCATTCCCTAATTGATGAATTTTCCCCCAATTTCCAGAGCTTTGCCACCACAAAAAGTGATGCTATAGAAATACTTTTTGCACAAATACATTTTTATATTTGTACAACTCTTTATATTTCCTTAGACCTTTGTGGGGTACAGACCTAGCACTGGGATTGCTGGATCAAAGCACATATACAGAGTTTATAGCCCTTTCATCACAGTTCCAACTTGTTCTCCTGAAAGGAGATCACTTGGATCAGTTGAATCAGTTCACAGCTTAACCAACACTTTCTTAGTGTGCCAATTTTTCTACATCCCTTCCAGTATTTGTCATTTCTGATAGGTGTGAGGTGTTACCTCAGTTTTTTTTTATTTGCATTGCTCTAATTCATAGTGATCTTGAACATTTTTTTCATATGACTACAGATAGCTTGGATTTCCTGCTTTGAAGACTGCTTACTCACATCCTTTGATCATTTGTCAATTGGGGAGTAGATCATATTTTTATAAATTTGGCTCAGCTCCTTATATATATGAAAAATGAAGTTTTTATCAGAAAAATCTATTGTGCAACATTTTAATATTACTTCATTTTCTATGATACCATCTAATAAAATACAATTTCACTGATTATTTCTTTTAATTTGGTCTATTTTTGCTTCTACTTTATCTGGGATCATGATTACTATCCTTGCCTTTTTTCTCTCAACTGAAATATAATGGATTCTGCTCCACCACTTTATTTTAATTCTGTGTATGTCTTCCTGTTTCAAATGTCTTATGTAAACAACCTATTGGTGGATTTGGGTTTCTATTCCTCTATCCACTTCCAGTGGCTGAATTCATCCAATTCATAGTTACAGTTATGATTACTGACAGCATTTCCCTCTCTCCTATTTTCTTCCATTTATTCCTCTTTCTCTCTTTTTATCTTGTCCCTCCTCAATTTATTTTATTTTGGACCACTACCTCCCTTAATTTGCCTTTCGTTTTATCATCTCCCTCCTTCCCCATCCCATACCTCTTATCTCCTCCATCTCCTATGAAAGTCAGATTCAAACACTGCCCACCAGCCCACCAGAACCATTGCACCCATTGGCATAAAAGATCTTTTTTGCATGCCCGTTTTCTTTGAAAAAATTTTCCTCATTCCAACTCTAACTCCTCCTTTGTCCCACTGCATCCATCTTTCTCACCTTTCATATGTGTTTTTCTGGAGATCATCCCAAGAAAATTGTCTCACATTCCTGCCCTCTCTCTCTCTGTAAACTCCTAACTCTCCTAGGAATGGAACTATGTATCACTTTCCTATAGAAGAATGCAAAAAGTTTAACTTCATTGAGTCCCTTAAGATTACTCTTTCAGCTTTACATTTTGATGCTTCTCTTGAGTTTTGTGTAATCAAGAATTATTATAAAAATCATGCACTCAATTAGTAAAAAAAAAAAAATTATCAAAAATCAGCAAGAAAAGAAACCATTATACAATAGTACAATGTGTCAGATACAAGTGATAACAGAAATTTAGTCTTAAGAAAGGGAAACATTGGATTGAAAACTAAGAAGGTGAGAGTTCCACTTGATAAGACCAGATAGGAATACCATATTCAGTCTTGGTCTACACACCTTAGGAAAATATTGAAAATCTGGAGACCATGCAAAGGAGTATAACCAAGAAGGTGGTCAGGTAGCAAGGATTTAAATTGCTGATTATGGGCCAAACACTTTGCATAAAGAAAACCAAAAAGCAATGCCTGCCATCCAGGAACTCACATTCTCTTGGGAGAAACACCAGGTACATACAAATTATAAACAGGGGAGAGTAAAAGGAATCTTAGAGAAGAAGCTACTATTAGCTTGAGAGGCTGGGAAAGGCTTCTAATAAAAAGTAGGTTTTTAACACTCTTGAGAAAAGCCACAGGAACTAAGTGGCAGAAGACAGAGAACAAAGCAATACAAGGTATATGAGAGAGCTAATGGAAAGACACAAGAGATGGAGTGTCATCTGTGGGGAAAGGCAAATAAACCACTGTAGCTAAATTGTACTATGCATGGATGGGAAGTAAAGTATGAGACTTAAAATGCAGGAAGGGACCAGGTTGTGAAGATCCTTATTTTTTAAATAATTTGTATTTATATCTTTCTTTTTTATATGACCTAAATTTCTTTCAGCATCTTTCCCTCCTCACCACTCCCAAAGAGTTTTCTCATAGAACAAAGAATCCTTTCTGGAGGGCAAGTAAATGCCTGGGGGATGTAGTTGATATAAAGAATGTCCCTATATGTACCACAATATTTACAGCAGCAGGTTTGTGGTAGCAAAGAACTGGAAACAAAGTAGATTCTCACTGATTAAGGAAACAAGCTAAACAAATTGTGGTAACAAGTGCAATAGAATATTATTGTGTTATAAGAAACAATAAACATGATGCATATGGAGAAGCAGAGAAATGATTTATATGATTTAATGCAGAATGAAGCAAGAAGAGGCAAGATAACAATACACCAAATGACCAACAATGTAGCTTAAAAGAGCAACCACCACAAGTCAATTGAATATAAGTGCTATAAGATGAAAAAAAGTCATAGACACAAAGAGCTATGAGAAAGCACCTTCACTTACTCTTTTTCAAAGGTTGCAGGTCCATACATGTGGAACACTGCATGTATTTTCAGAACTTTTTGATAAAAATTTAAGTTCATCAATATATACCTTTCCAAAAGCCCATTAATTGGTATCACTCAATCATTACATTGGTAAAATATGGGTTCCTTATAGGCAAGAATATTGCTTTTGTCCTTGTATCCTCCAAACCTAGTACAGAGCCAGGTGCCTATTATGAAATACATTTGGTGAAATTCAAGAAAAAAAAAAATAGCGTTTCCTACTTATCAATTTCCTCAGAGCATTTTTACTTCATTGTGACTTAGATTCTAGATCGTGGAGTTCAACATGGAGATCATTACAGACAGTGGTGTCTACAGACACCACTTTATTCTCATCTGTTCAGCAGCTAATTTAGACATCATATAAATGAATGTAAGGATCCTATAGAACAGAGTAACTGCTGGAATGTGGGAGGTGCAAGTTGAGAAAGCTTTGGATTTCCCTCAGTAGAAGTTACCTTAAAGACAGAGAAGAGGATGCGTACAAAAGAAATTATTATAATTAACACTGTGGTCACAATTATTGATCCAGCAGAGAAAGTAGGAAGGATTTCAGCAAAACTTGGTAATTGGAAAGTTTAAAGGGGTGTAGAATAACAGAAAAAGTGATTGATTTTATTGGATCCACGGAAGGAAAAATTCAATAAGCAACTTATGAAGATCCAAGCATTCACACAACCACCTAGGTAAGATGTGATGAGTAGCAGAGAGCAGACTCCAGTAGACAAGGAGTTACAGACCGTCACATACCTATTATAAGCCATCATGGAGGGCAGGGAACACTCAGCTGTCCCCAAAGTGACTGCAGAACACATTTGGGCCACACAGAGTTCCGGAGGCATTGAGGTCTTCTCTGCCAGGAAGTTCATGAGCATGAGAAGTGTGACAGATGAGGAAAATTCAATACCCACAAAAATCAACTTGCTGAAGAAAAGGTACATTGCAATGGGAAGTTGGGAACTCATTCTGTTCAGTATGATTGTTCTAAGGTTACCAACTAATGTGACTGCATAGACACCTAGGGTTAGAGCTGCTAAAGGACCAGGAGATACATACTTGAGATGGTGACCGGTCTATGAATTCATGACTAGTCTTTTTGACAACTCAGCTTTGGCAGACATTCAACTACCTCTGCAGTTTTAGAAACATGTTACTGTTCATCGGATGCAAAGCCTATAATGAGAATTTTCTTATAATTAGACTAAGAATAAAATCTATTTCCTGACCATGCCATGCAAATATTATCTCCTGGTGGGAAGTATCCACAGTACAGGTGCAAATAACTATTCTGATTGTTATTTAGAATGAATTTTTATCTTACAATTTCTACAATTTGGATTCAGGGGTAAGAACATAGTCCATTCAAGTTTTTCTCAAAAGTTTTAAGGAGAAAATAATTGTTGAACTCTTAGCATGCAACATATGTGGTAACAAAAGGTTTCAAAAAAACATCATTCAAGAAAAATGATTACAACAAACTGTACTCAACCCAATCCTTCTCAATGAAGTTTCCATTCAATATACAATAAGATGTGCCTGACTTTTTCCACTGTATCAGGCCAAGCCACCTCCAGCTATGCTTCACATTGCTGCCTGGCCATCATACTACCATATATTCCCTCCACCACACCACACCTCACATCACTACTTGCCAGTTCTGGAACCATAATCAAAACATGACTGCCCTTGCTCCTGAAAAGTGAGTCAATTTACTCTCTGAAGATCTACTCAACATCACAATATAATATATATTACAATAATTAGCTCACTTTAACCATGTGGCATAATTGATTGTGGCCAAAGGTCCATGTGGTTCCCTCCTTTTTAGCTTTAGGAAGTTTGTTTTAGATGAAAAGTTACAAGTTCAGTCATAATTTCTCTAAGTCTTCAGTTTGGAAAGTTCTTAACATTCCATACCCAAAGTCAGTGGGCCCATCTCTCCATCCAGATTGGCATGAATCCATGGGCACAGGGACCTATGATTGCTTCTGCCTTTGTTGTGTCTATTCTGACTTGTTCTTAGGAGAAGGAGTGTTAATGAGGGCTCAGACCATGTGAGTTTCAAAAGGACAAAAGAGCAAGATGCCAGAGGTTTGGATACTGGAATCTATACATGAGTTTGTGGGCAACCAGTTCCAGACCACCAACAGAGCACTAGGAAGAGACCAGAATCCATTACAGCAAGGGATTAATATCCCAGACAAGATGGTCACTCCTAACAAGCAAGAGATCAATGACGATCCATTGCTGCTGAATTTGAAATTGAATTTGGGAGAGTCAATGCTTTGTAGCAACTGCTTCAAGTTTGAGCCCACTCTCCCAGGGACTATGGTGACATACAGGAGAGTCTCCTAGTGGTCCAGAAGCATGTGCTAAAATTATTGGTGGTAATATATCTTCTCAGTAAACATCCCTTTGTAAAGCTTATTGATGATAATTAGTAAAAAAAATAATAATGTTGGAAAACTAGTCACTGCATCAAATAATCATACTGGGTATGGTACTAGAAATGGTAGCTTTAGCAATAAGAGAAGAAAAAGAAACTGAAGGAATTAGAATAGGCAAAGAAGAAACTAAGTTATCACTCTTTGCAGATGACATGATGATATACTTAGAGAATGAAGTAAAGAACTACTTCAAATAACAAACAACTTAGGCAAATTTGCAGGTTATAAAATAAACCCAGATAAATCATCTGCATTTCCATATATTACTGACAATGTCCAACAGCAAGAGACAGAAAAAGAGAAATCTCATTTAAAGCTATGGTAGACACTATAAAATATCTGGGAGTCTACCTACCAAAACAAACTCAAGGACTATATAAACACAATTACAAAACACTTTCACACAAATAAAGTCAGATATAAATAAGTGGAAAAATATCAGTTGCTTGTGGGTAGGCCAAGCCAATATAATAACAATGACAATTCTATCCTAAAGTAATTTACTTATTCAGTGCCATACCCATCAAAGTGCCACATAACTGTTTTCTAGAGATAGAAAAAAATAGTATCAAAACTCATATGGAAGAATAAAAGGTCCAGAACCGCAAGGGAACTAATGAAAAGAAATGTTAGGGAAGGTGTCCTAGCCCTACAGTAATCATCAAAACCACTTGGTACTGACTAACAAATAGGTAGTCAAGGCAAATAAGTTAGGTACTCAAGACAATATCTTCAGTTCACTGAATATAGAAATCTACTGTTTGAAAAAGCCCAAGGAACCCAGTTTCTGGGATGAGAACTCATTGTTGGACAAAAATTTCTTGGAAAACTGGATAACAGTGTGGTGGAAACTGGGCATAGACACCATACACAAGAATAAAGTCCAAATTGATACATGATCTAGGTATAAAGACTGATATTATAAACACATTAGGAGAGCAAGGAATAGTGTATTTGTCAAAATTAGGGAGAATGGAAAGTTTTTTGACCAAACAAAAGACAGAGAACATTATGAAGTACAAAATGGACCATTTTGATTACATTAAATTGAAAAGTTTTTGCACAAACAAACCCAATGAAACCAAGATATGAAGGGAAGCAGAAAACTAGGAAAGAATTTTCACAACTAGTGTCTGTGATAGAGGACTCATTTCTAAAATCTATAGAGAACTGAGTCAAATTTACAAGAATACAAGTCATTCCCCAATTAATAAATGGTCAAAGGATATGAACAGGTAACATTCAGAGTAAGAAATTAAAGCTATCTATGGTCATAGGAAAAAGTGCTCTTAATCACTATTAATTAGAGAGATGCAAATCAAAATAACTCTGAGGTACCATATCACACCTATCAGATTGGTTAACATGACAAAACAGGAAGATGATAAATGTTGGAGAAGATGTGGGAGAGTTGGAACATCAAATCTTTGTTGGTGGAGCTGTCAGCTGATCCAACCACCCTGGAGAGCAATTTGGAACTCTGCCCAAAGGGCTACAAAAATGTGCATATCCTTTGACTCAGCAATATTGCTTCTGGGACTGTATCCCAAAGAAATCATAAAAATAGGAAAGGGACACACATGTACAAAAATATTAATAGCAGCTCTCTTAGTGATGACCAAAAACTGGAAATCAAGGGCATATCCATCAACTGGAGAATGGCTGAGCAAACTGTGGTATATGAATGTAATGGACTACTATTGTGCTATAAGAAATGATGAACAGGAAGACTTCAGAGAGGCCTGGAAGGACTTACATGAACTGATGCTGAGTGAAAGGAGCAGAACCAGGAGAACTTTGTACACAGCAGCAATCACGGTGTGTGAGGAATTTTTCTGGTAGACTTAGTCCTTCACAGCAATGCAAGGACCTAAAAAATTCCCAATGAACTCTTGGGGCAAAATGCCTTCCACATCCGGAGGAAGAACTATCAAACTGGAGAGCAGAATGAAGCAGACCATTTTCTCTTTTGTTAAGTGTTGTTTTGTTTTCATTCAGGATTTCTCCCATTTTAATTCTTCTTTGCAACATGATTAAGGTGAAAATGTAATTAATAAGAATGCATGTGTAGAACTCATACAAGATTGCATGCTGTCTCAGGGAGGGTGTGGGGAAGGAAGGGGAGGGACAGAGAATAATTCTAAGATATATAGAAATGATTGAAGAAAACTGAAAACAAATTAAATAATTTAAAAAACAATCCTATTTGGAAGATATTAGTTGGCATTTGAAATTTATATTGGGGAGAACACATCAAAATAGGGGAAACAAAATAACAAAAGAGGGAAAACTAGCCTAGTCTGTTAAAATAAACCCAAAAATTTGGGAGAAAATTTAATCAGTCTCATCTGTGTGGGTGTGAGTTGGGATAAAGACCCCAACAGCTTATATTAACTGCAAAATAATATAAATGGGAATTGTGAAGGAAAAAAAAGAGATACTAGCCTTATCAGATTTCAAATTATTCTATGAAATATTTATGATCAGATTATATTCTAAAGTGATTATTTCTGAAGTTAGATTATACAGAGTAAATGGTAGAAAAGGTGGAATAACAGAACAGAAGAGGCAACGAACTATTATAATTAGGTAAATGTTAAACTAGTGCTTGAAATCAAAATGGAGATTAGAAAGTAATGGAAAAGTTAATCATCATCCAATAGGATGATACGTCAGTAAGAAGAGGTAAATGGAAATTTAGCCTAAATTAAAAAGAGCATAGGATTGAAAACAAAGAAGTTTCCTTTGGGTTCTGCCTTGTTCAAATATGGAGTCCCATGTTAAGTCCTGGTCTCTACATTTCAAGAAAACATGGAAGATCTAGATAATGTAACTAAGTGGATGGAAAGAGAGTAAAAAGCAAGAAAATGTTTTAAGCACTTACAATATGAGAGGCATGATGTAATAACTGAGAATAAATAGAAAAGTAAAACATAGCACCTACCATTCAGGAGTTCACATTTTCCTGGGAACACCATGTCAATAACTTTGTTACTGTTCAGTTGTTTTTTGTGATGTCATTTTGGGGTTTTCTTGCTAAGCATAGTGGAATGGTTTGCCATTTCCTTCTCCAGCTCATTTTACAGATGAGGAAACTGAGGCAAACATGGTTAAGTGACTACCCAGAGTCACACAACTAGTCATATATGAAGCTGAGTTTGAACTCATGGAGATGAGTCTTCCTGATTCAAAGCCTAGTGTCTTTTCCACTGTGCTTTCTAGCTGTCCATATAAATAGCTTGGTACGTATAAATTATAGAAAGAGTAGATGAGAGGCAATAATAGAAAGAAAGCTGCTATTAGCTTAAGAGGTCAGAAAAGGCTTTTCCCAGAAAGTGGAATTTGAGTTGTCTTGAGGAAAGTCAAGGAAACCCAGTGGCAGAGGTGGAGGAGTAAAGCATTCTAGGCCTGGGAGACAGCCAGTGTAAAGAGAGAGAAGATGGAGTGTCATGTGTGGGGAAAGGCAAATAGTCCAGCATAGCTAGATCAGAAACTGCATGGAGGGAAGGGATGAGTGATGCTAGAAAGCGAAGAAGGAGCCAGATTGAGGAGACATTTTTAAAAAATGTTATCGATAGTGTTTATTTTTACATAAACTAGTTTTTTCCAGTATCCCCTCCTGCCTCAGGCTTACCCAAGAGATTTCTCATATAACAAAGAAAGCATTTTTGAAGGTATACAATACCCAAAAGTCCTTGATAAAAGCAAAGTGCCCATATACAACAAAACATTTATAACAGCACTTTTATGATAGTAAGAACTGGAAATAAAGCAAATTCCTACTGATTGAGGAATAGCTAAACAAAGTGTGACACAGAAACAACAAATGGGATGAATACAGAAACATGGAAGACATTGACATGATCCAGTGCAGAGTGAGGCAACCTAAGCCAAGAAAAACACACACAATTAGTAGAAAATTTAAATGAGAAAGAATAACCATAATAACACAATTGAAAATGAGTGCTGCAAGATTACGGAGAATCATTATGGTCCAAAGAATAACTATAAGCAGACATTTCTCCCTTTCTCCTGTGCAGAGGGAGGAGGTTCCTGGATGCTGAATATTGCATATATAATCAGATCTTTGTGATCAACATTGAATCCACAAATTTAAATTGTTAAAACAAAAATGTACCTTTTCTAAAGCCAATTGTTTGATATGACTTAAGAATAACCATTATGTCAGTAGAATGTATTAGATCCTTATGGGAAAAGACAATTTTACTTTTCTCTTTATATCCCACAAACCTAGCACAGTGTCTGGCAAAAAGAAATGTGTCATAAATACATGTTGCAGTGGATAAGAATTCATGAAAAGAAGTGTTTCCTACTCGTCAATTTTCTCAGGGCACCTTTCACTTCATTGTTCCTTAGACTGTAAATCAGGGGGTTCAATCCGGGGATCATTACAGTGTACAAAACAGATGCCACTTTATTCTCATCTGTTGTGAAGCTGGATTTGGGCATCACATAAATGAGGGTAGTGGCACCATAGAACAGTGTCACTGCTGTGAGGTGGGAGGTGCAAGTTGAGAAAGCTTTGGATCTTCCCTCAGTGGATCTTAACTTCAGAACACAAAAGACAATGTATGCATAAGAGATTATGACAGTTAACACTGTCATCACAAGTACTGTTCCAGCAGAGGCAGCAGGAAGAATTTCTGCAAGATCATCTTGGGCTTGGGAAAGCTCCAGAAGTGGTGAATAGTCACAGAAAAAGTGATTGATGTTATTGGGTCCACAGAAGGAACGATTCAATAAGCAACCAGTGAAAGTCCAAGCATTCACACAACCACCTATGTAGGATATAATGAGTAAGACAGTGCAGACTCTGGTTGACATGTTGGTGGAGTAGAGTAGGGGGCTACAGATGACCACATAGCGATCATAGGCCATCACAGCCAGCAAGAAGCTCTCAGTTGTCCCAAAGGTAGTTGCACAATATATTTGAGCCATACAACCTCCAAAAGGAGCTAAGATTATGTCCCAAAGGTAGTTCTTGAGCATAACAAGTGTGACAGATGAATAAAATCCAATATCCACAAAAGCCAAGTTGCTGAGGAAAAGATACATTGGAGTCTGAAGCTTGGAGCTACTTCTGATCAATATGATGATGCTAAGATTACCGAATAATGTGACAACATAGACACCCAGGAATATCACAAAGAGGATGATGTGAAGGGTTGGATCATCTGTTAGCCCCAAAATAATGAATTCAGTCACAGCAGTGCAGTTATTCCCAGACATCTCTCTTGTAAAGAGTGCCTATTACACAGAAGAAAAGGAGATTAAAAGAGAATACAGAACTAAAATTTGGGTATCTCTTTTGATGTATTCAGGAAATATTTATTGACCACCTCCCACATGCCCATTCAGCTCTCTCACTCTCAATGCTTTGTTTTTCTCTGCCTTATAAGCAAAGTAGAGATGAACAAATTTGGTTCCCTCCAAATTTTCCCTGTGGCCCAGTACTGTGTGATCTGCACTTTTTGGCAACATTTGCCATTATCAAAATGTGTAAATGTTATTCTTCCAAGCAACCACCACTGTTAATCCCTTCTAAGGAAACAAAGACTCTTCTTTGATTCGTGACATCTCAAAGGACTGTCTTTCACAACTGAATGCTAATTGACCATGAAGAAAATCTCCATTTCCAACATGATCCTTTTGCTCTAAAATGATAAAGGAAGGAAAAATGAGGAACCTGGATTCTCAATCTTTTCATTTTGCTTTGCTCCTAGAACTTGTAATTATTGCAAAGGTCTTTCAGTATACTAGATATCACAACTCTAAAGGACTGTAGGAAATTTCCCATGGAAAATTGCTGTCTATAAAAGTAGAACAATGAAAAGCACTTGCTCAATCTGCTGTGACCATATAGAGTTTTCATATCATTTGCATCATTTGGGGAATAGCTGAGAAACTTGTGTGTAGAAATGCAGTAAACTTTTACTGTGCCATAAGAAGCGATAAATATGACTACTTTGCAGTACTATGGAAATACTTTTATTAACTGATATGGAGTGAACCAGGAACTAGAAGAACAATCTATGTGATGACCACAAGGGAAAAACATTTAAAGACCTCAAAATTCAGAGAAGTGTAGTAATGGATGTGTATATGTGTGCGTGTGTATGTATGTATACAAATATATATAAGCATATGCATATATGTATATTCACACACACAAATACATACATACATAAACATACTTTTTTCAAAGGAAAACAAATCAAGAGATTGCTCATATCTGAATGCATGTCTCATTCTGTATGTCTAGTCTATCACCTCTTTCTAAAGAAGAAGCATGTATTATTTCCTCATCAGTCTTTTGAAGACAATGATCCATCACTATACATGTAAATGCATGTGTGTGTGTGTGTGTGTGTGTGTGTGTGTGTATCTGAGGGGCCTCCACTAAGAGCAGAGAAAAGTAGCTAAGTGAGTAACGCTAGACATGTGAGAAGGGAAAGAACAACAAAAAAAATTGAAAAACGTGCAAAAGAAAGGGGAAATACAGGTGAAGATACAAGCTACCAAATAATTTCCATTCTGATAAACTTAACATTTATATATATTTCTTGTAAAAACCAAACTATAGGGGGAGGAGCCAAGATGGCAGAGAAGAAAGAAGCACATATGCTTGGCTCTTACCCCACAGCCCATAAAATACCTGTAAAGAGGAACTCTCAACAAATTCTAGAGCAGCAGAAGCCACAGAACAACAGAGTACAGGAGATTTCTGTTCCAGAGAGAACTGAAAATCCAACAGGAAAGGTCTGGCATGCACCAGACACAGAGCAGAGCCCAGCCCTGCCTTGGTCATGCGGTACTGAGAGGAGCAGATCCGAGCAGGCTTCAGGGACAGAATCTCCAGCAGCAGCACCAGTCCCTCAACCAACAGGCACCAAAGATCAGTGAGAGGGTCTTTTCATGTGGCCGAGAGGGGAGCAGGGTGTCCCCATAACTCAGGCCCCTTCAGGAGGCAGCAGTAGAGGCAGCAGTGAACAGAGACTCCCAAAGCAGGCAGTAACCTGCATCCATTGTTGAAGGTCTCATCAGAAAGCCTCTGAGGGAACTGAGCCCTGTGTGACAGCCCTGCCCCCACCTGAGCAGCTGAACTTAACCTCACACTGAACAGCAGCCCTGTTCCCAACAAAAACTCCTGAGGCTGCAGAGCAGCTCATTTGAATCTCAGCCCCAAAGTGCTGGCTTGGCAGAACTGGGGCCAGGTGGTTGTGGAGAGGAAACTCAGAGGTCAAGTAACTGGTTGGGAAAATGCCCAAAAAAGGGAAAAAATTAAGTCCACAGAAGGTTACTTTCTTGGGGAACAGGTGTCTCCCCCCCCATCCTTTCAGGTGAGGAAGAACAAGGCATAATATCAGAGAAAGTCAAGGCCCTTGCCTCCAAAGGGAACTTAAATTGTGCTCAGGCAATAGAAGACCTTAAAAAACAAGTTAGCAGCTTACTAAAGGAGAACCAAAAAAATGATGAGAAAAATGACAGCTTTAAAAAGAGGCTGACTCAATTGGAAAAAAAGGCCCAAAAAACCAACGAGGAGAAGGAGGTTTTACAAAAACAAACTATGTTGAAATGTTTGTATTTGTTGATCCCTGGTAAGTTCCAAACAAAAGACATTATCTTAAATATGACTTCTTCCTGAAATGTTATTATTGCTCTCAACTCTAAATTCATTTTTGTCCTCGTCTAAGTCCAGTAAGAAAGAATACTATTCATTTCAGAGAAGAATTTGACTATAATATCCATTTATGGGTCTATACTCCAACTCTTTCTCTATGACCCAAAAATATGAGTCAATTCTTCAACACCTACTACCTCACCTTTTTCTCTCAAGAGATGATGTTATATCCTAATATTCTGACAAAAGGAAGACTTTCTCTGTGGACTCCCATTTCCCTCCTGAACTACTATTCAAAACTCCTCAGTATCATATCCTATTGTCTTTGCAACAATCTCTGAAAAAGAAAGAGTCCTTTCCTCAAGGGCTAAACCCTCTACTTCTCCAATTGACCCCTTTCCTCATATGTCTACCTGAAGATTTCCTCATTGAAAAGCTCCTTTAAAACTTTGATATCTTAATCTACGCACTCCTTCCCTTTTGTCTACAAATGGACCCACATCTATCCCATCCTCTGAAAATCTTAATTTCACACTGACATCCTTTCACATTATCATACTATATCTCTTCTTGCCAGTTTGTTCTTGGGGGAGGGGAGGGTGGGAATGCACCCTCATTGAATCCAATCCTTTCTTCCTACTCACTTAGGAATTCACTGAGCTGTTGATTCCAATTCCATCATTTCATTGTAACCATTCCCTCCAAAGTTACCAGTAATTTCCTAACTGCTAGAGTGCTTTTGTAATCCTCATTTAAATCCCTGTAGTGTAAGGCTTGTTTAAATCTTTCTATTTGAATTTCTAGCATCCAGCAAAGGGGCTGAAAAATAGGTGATTAATAAGTACTTCTTGATTAGCTTCTGTGCAGCATGTGACAAAGGGGACCACTCGTTGTCTTGGATACTTTCTCCTCATGAGTGGCCATGACACTGCTCTCTCCTGACACTCATGGTCCATCTACTTGTGTGACCTTTCCTTCTCAGCCTCCTTTGTCACATCATGACCTCTACTCTGCCTCTTGACCATACATATGCCCTGAGGTTCTAGCATAGGTCTTCTTTTCTGTTTTACATAATGAACTCATTAACTTCCACCAATAGCTGGACATTTGCATCTGGATATCCCAAAGGCATTTCAAATTCAAAAGTTGCAAAAAAGAACTCATCTTATCCCCAGTCTTCAACCTAATCCCATTCATCACCATAATTATCGATTTCTGTTCAGGACCCCACCATCTTTCCAGGTACTCTTGATTGTAATACTCTCTATTTTCCTTTCTCCAAATACTCAATTGCCAGATCTTGCCACTTCTACATCTACAACACATATCATATCTACTCCTATGACCATTCACACAGCCACTTCCCTAATCAGGTTTGCATCTCCTCTCACTTAGACTCTTGCAGAAGCCTCTTCATTGGAAGTCCAGTCTTTCCTTCCTCTAAACTATCCTCTAAACACTTACAAAAATATTCTTCCTAACACACATAGTTGACCATGTCACATGCTTATCAAGCCATGAACACATCCCTTTCTGCCTTGAGGACAAAATAACAACTCAGACTTCTTTATACTCCTATACCACCTGAGTTCAGCCTCCCTCTTCATTTTATTCTCAGCCATATCCTCTACATTCCACCACAACTGACCTGCTTTCTGTTGCACAGACTCAGAATTCTACCATTATCTCTATCCTTCTATATAGACAATTTCATGCTTAAAATGCCCTATTTCATCTCTACTTCTTAGAATCTCAGGTTTCATTCATGTCTTAACTAGTAGGTTACCACTTACAGGAAACCTGGTTTCTTAGACTCTGAACCTTCTCAACTTATCTTGTATTTCCTTATCTATGTAAAAATTTTATCCTTTCCTCTCCAGTGCAAGCTCCCTGAGATTAAGGACTGTTTCACATTTTTTTCTAGATATATACCCAGTGACTGAGAAACTGTGGACACATCAAAATATTAGATGAATTGAAGGCAACCACACGCTTCTGAAAAGTTCAGGTCTCGTTTATATTGGTAACATGGCAGGAATACTAAGAACTCAACACCACAATTTAAATTTCATAAATTAACAGTTCTTAGAGAAAAATAATGTTGTGTTCATTTTAGAGATGAGGTAACTAAGGATCACAGAGGTTCAGTCACCCATGATTTCAGACAGACCTAGTAAGAGGCAGACCTTGGATTCAAACCCAGGTCCCTTGATTTTAAGTCAAGTTCTCTGTCCTCTACAACAACCAATAATTACAGGAATGAAATTGTTCCCTCCAAAGCCTCAATCTGAAAGTAGGAGAAAAAAATAATACATGAAACAAATGCATCTATGTGTACCTTTACACAAAATGTCTTTTCCTGACCATGTTCTATCAGGCACTTACTGTTTGTAGTGATGTTTCAAGATGTGTTGTATGACCTATAGTAGATTGATATTTACTAACTAACATGATATAATAGTGCTCCATGCATATACCTTACTTCCAGATCTCTGACTTCATATAAGAGACCAGAAACATGAAAACCCAAATCAGAAATAAATCTTGAGAGACAGGCAGAGAGAGGGGGGGGTGAATTAAAATCCCATGTAAAACTGAAATAATATAAAGTCTGACATGGCAAGAGGAATAGACAGACTTCCCTAAAATAAACCGCAAATCAAAAATCAGATCTAAATATTTTTATAACAAAACCAAAAACAGCAGTAGTACTGACTGATGCAAGAAGATGATTAGACTCCAAGGAATTATCTTTGCATGGTAGCACCACATCTATATTAGATTTGGTAGCATTTGGGATATAAACCCCTGAGCACCTTGACTCAAAATGTAGCCTACATCATTAAAATGCCATGTGAAATCCACTGGGATTGAGAAAATTACAAACACAGAGGTGAGTTGTCTAAGAAGTTCTCAAAATTCTCAGGGGCCTTCGTTTATTTTTTCTTTATGTTTACCCAGAATTTTAGAAAATGAAATACAAGGGTGGATAACAGCATAGTAAAAATAGTAAATATGATGTGCCCTGAAAGCTCTTAACAATTGTTCTGGGATCAACATGTAGAAATTGTGATCATGACAATGTTCACTAGATATGAAAATTGTTCCTTTTCATCTCAGATCCATTTGGTTTAGGCCAGAGCCCATTTTGTTTATACATATATACATTTCTATGAAACTCAGTCTACAAGAAGCTGTAGAGCCTGGAGCTAAGGTACTATTCCAATTGAGGACAACTATACATGTGTAAAAGCAGCATTGACAATTTTGTCAAGGATCCTGATAATATTTCCACAGGATATAAGAGCATTAATCATATATGATGCATAGATTTGGCATAAGACTATTACATACGCTAAAGGTCAGTAGTGGATACTGGAAGATCATTCATTTCCTGGTCTTGGAAGTGAACATGAAGTGCTGCAGCTTCTGAGATGATTTTCTCTTGTCCCCTGGGACTCTGAAACAGACAAGGTTGGAAGCACTTCCCTACAAAGACCTCCAAAAGTTTGTAAGTCTTTCCTTTCCCCGGGCAATCCATGAGCCATGTCACAGAAGAGGGTGAAAGAAGCTGAAACAGGTATGTTCACCATCACTTTGCACCTCACTACTACTTTTGATTTTTGCTTTCAGTGTAAATGGAATTTATTTCAATGTCAAATGAAGAGAGAGTCAAGCTAAGAGGGAAAGTAAGATAAGGGATCCAATGTGTGGCAACTCAGTGCAAGCAAGGTATGTTATCTGAAATACTGAAACATCTATATAGGAACCTAAGAAGACGCTAGAGAAATATAAATATTGGTAATGATTTAGAGATGACTGTTAGCAGTGAGTTTAAGGAGTGTTCTCAAGGCTTAAGATGATTAGAGTTTTACTTGTGTGTCACTGAGTGATCAGTTGCAACTCAGACTTAGAATGCCATCTGGTGGCTTGTTCAGATAGAGCACCTCAAGAAACTACTCATTTCTCTACTATAAGAAACACTGTTCTATGAAGGCAGGCAAGTGTTTCACAAGCCTTTGAAGAAGGGATTCTAAGAATAAGGGGAGAGGGAGAGTAATTCACAATTTAAGGAAATGCTAAATTAGCTGCAGGAATATTACCTTATCTACCATATTAGTTATTTCCCTTTCTTATTATAATTACTAGAATTTTCATTATCATGTCAAAGAATAGTGGTGAAAATGTGAGCATGCCCTTATTGTACACCACTTTTTGGAGAGAATCAGACTTTAGTTTTGGCTTCAAGGAAGTATGCTTTGACTAATATGGAAGTATGCTTAATATAATTGCAAACATAAAGTCTATATCAGATTGCATGCGTTCCCATCTTAGGGAAGGGGGGGAGGTGTGGCACTCAAAATCCTATAAAAGTGAATGTTGAAATTTAAAAATAAAGAAAGGAAGGAAGGAAAGGAGGGAAGAAAGAAGGAAAGAAGGAAGGAAGGAAGGAAAGAAACAAAGAAAAAAACAAGGAAGGAAACAAAGAAAGAAAAGAAGGCATGTCTTATTCCTGGAAGCCAAAGTCTATATCCCCCAAAGCTCTATGCTCATTTGAAGCACATCTGATATTGCGGAGCCACTCATGAAAATGTCATATTCTCTTTTACTTATTATTGCTTCCAGGCAGTTTACTCTGAGAAGCCTCTAAATATAATAATAAAATATATCCATAGATAGTTCATGGATCAGTTTTCACAAATGGAGCCAATAGCTTCCCCAGATGAGATACAAACATTTAAAATAACAAATACATATTGAGTGTGGGACTACTTTCATTTCAGTCCACAGAAAATTCAAATTTAAAAAAAATGAATATAAAGGGCTTTGCAGTGGCCCATAAGCAATCAACATAATTTTCTTTCACATCTACTGCTCTTAACAATTTCCCTACTATCTATTTTTATTGTTCCAATCACAGAACTCCCCCAAAAAGAGAAATACAATTTGAAGGTGCCAGGCAGATACCACACCAATCCTTCAGTGACATTCAGTGAGTACCAATTATGCTACAAAGAGATCTTCTGAGACCTTGAATTCACCTTGGAGGAAATCATTTTGGTTGCTACCAAGATATCCCATCAGAAATGCACATGGAATTCATGCTAACAGCATGGTAATAGCAGATGAGGTCGTAGGGTGATAAAGGCTTTCCTTCTTCCCTCTCCTCTCTCATGTCATTAGTCTATTCCCTTGCTGCTCCTTCACCCATTTCCATAAACAATGTGTAAGATTCTCTTCGTTCTCCAACAGGTACACACCTCAGGAAATTCCTCTTTGCTTGAGGTTATTCATGAAATGAACTTAGATGCAACTGCTACCCAGGAAATCTTCCTTCTATAAAGAGAAGTTCAACTGTACTGACATTGTCCAAAACTCCTTCTGTCAAAAAAAAATGTGAATGACAATATGTAGTTCTCTTGGACTTCTCTAGGATACTTCACCACTGCAATGTATTCTACCCAAATTTGGAATTAGAAAGTTCAGTCTAAAGTCTCTAGTCTCTGTGCTTAGAAAGGGGAAAATGTAGAAGGTGTGAAGGATCTTCAGATCTAGAAATTTCCTTCAAAGATCACATGGACAGACATATCAAAAAACCAACCAATAAATGGTACTCATAGGTGTCCATTATTCAGTCAAATCCCACTGTGACTACATTGGGTTTTCTTGGCAAAGCTACTAATTAAGAAACTTCTCTATGCCAGGTGCTGAGGATACAAATGTAAAGTACTTAAATATACAGCTTTCCATGTCAGTCTACTGAAAGGTACCCATTAGTTGGTCCTAGAAGTTGGGGGAAGAACACCTCATTATCTGCATGTATCTCCCATACTGTTAGGATCTATGAGGCAGGGGGAATGTCTGCAAAGTGCTTAAGACCACTTAACTTTTGTCAGACTCAGTTTCCTCATCAGTAAAATTAAAAAAATAATTATACCTGCCTCAGAGAGGTTGGGAACATCAAAGGAGATATCTATAAGGCACTTTACAAAATCTTAAAGTACTGCATAAATGTTAGTTATTTTTATTATTTCTTTCAATGGATTATCTCAGGGGGTAGCACCTCCAATTAGAGTTCATTCTTCCAAAAGTATGAAACAACCAATTCGTTCTGCAGACAGCACTACCTACTGAAACTCATTCCCAAGGTGGCACCAAAGGTGGGTTTAAACCTGTCGATTCATCTTGGAGCTGCTGTGGTCACTGAAACTTAATTAGGAATCCATATGATAATAGAGTTGGAGGGATTTCTACAGGTCATCAAGACCAAACCCTTCATTTTAGATTGGAGGAAACAACCAGAGAGTACTCAGGAAGGTATGGGGTTAAGTCCTACATCAGACATGTAATGACTGTTTAACTCTGGACATATTCTTTAACCTCTCACTAACACAAAGTAGTTCTGGAAAGCCACATGTTGGCAAATAGTTACAGATTTGCTTAGGTAGAGTCCTTTCCTTATCTGGAATACCCTACCCACCAACTTAATCACATACCCAGATCAAATGCTATCTTACTTGATGTGATGCATCTTTCTAGCAATTCAAATTATATTTGTGCCCAGATTCAGCCACACAGAATTCTAGATATTCTTCCCACATCCATGTCATCTATAGATTTCATCAGCATGGCATCTATCCCTTCATCAACATAATTAACAAAAATATTGAAAGTACTCAGAGCCAATGAATGAGAGATCCCTAGGACTCTTTACTAGAAGCCTTCCTCCATGTTGACACTGAGCCCATGAATGATGCCTCCTTCATCCTATCAGCTAAACCTAAACCAACTAAAAGTATCATCATCTGTTCCAAATCTTTCTACCTTTAATACTACCTATTACGTAGACAGTGCATAATAAGGTTTCCTTGATGGTCAACTGGCTTCTCTGACAAATACAGCATGAGAAATTAGTATATAAAGGATATGATCACCACAGGATTTCCCTCATTTACGAGTCTAGGAACAAAGAAAGAATTTTTTTATAAATGGAAATCTATCCACTGGGCATATACCTGCCAAAGATAACAATGTGATGCAAATTGTAAATTCAATGTAAATACCAAGACTACTTCATAGAATTAAAGTAAAAACAAAACTTATATACAAAATGAATGTACAGTAATATGAAGGCAAATTGTGGAGGAAATGGGGGTTACTCACAGTTCCAACTCTCTAGCTATGCTATTGTGCAATATTACACAAATTATCTGATCTGGCAAAAAGTACAGTAAAAAAAAAGATATTTGAAATAGAATAGATAATCCAAAATTATAGACAAAACTATGCAATAAACTAATGTTTGAGTTTTAAAAACTAGGATCTCAAAGCATTGGAGAAATTGTTTAATATCCACTACTGAAAAAATTGGAGAGAATACTGTGAAAATGAATTAATTTTTAATTCATACAATAGCAAAAAGAATTTTTTTAAAGTGAGGCAAAATGAGAGAAGAGATATTGAAATGGTATGCCTACTAGAGTTATAGAGGAGAAAATTTTTTACCTATTCAACAAATAGAAAATTTTTGAGTCAAAATAAATGAATTTAATCACATAAAATAAGAGTTTAGGCACAAGAAAAGCCAGTGTATTAAGATATATATTGGGAATATCTTTGCTGCAAATATTCCTGACAAAACTCTGACTGCTAATTTATAAGGAATGATACAAATTAAGAAGAATGAGATTGATTTTCCAAAATGAAAATGGTAAAAGAAAAAAGAATAAGCAGTTTTTCAAAGAAGAAATGCAAATGATTAACAGCAACCTGAAAAATCTTCAGTAATACTAGAAAACCAACTGAAATATTGTCAAGCATACAAACTACCTCTTGACAAGACAGATGACAGATGCAGAGGGCAGAAGGAGAAACATTCTTTGAATGTGGTCATTGAATGAGTCTTTTGCTCGATGATTTGTATCTCATATAAGGCATTTGATTTTCTTCTAAATAGCATGGGGGAAATAGATTTCTGTTAGCTAAAAATAATAATAATAACTAAAATAATTGTGAAATACCATCTTATTCCCCTTACATTTTCAGATGGTTAAAAACAAAACAAAATTTTGGTCAGAATTGCAGCAAAAACAGAAGCACTGACTATTGCTCACCTGTGAATAATAGTAACCCTTGTGGAAAGCAATATTGTAACAGGCAATATGAACTCCAAAAAAAGTTCACACTTTTACCAGTGATCATACTGTTAGGACGACAATTACATCCTAAGAATGTTCTTAAAAGGGGGTGGGAGGAAATTTATCTGCATAGAAATTTTGTAGCAATATTATCCATAATTGAAAAAAAACCAGAAATGACTTGCATGTTCAATGATTGGGGCTTGCAGCTATTTTGGAAAATAGATAAAAAACAAAGAAAGGGCTATTGCTTGGAATCAGTAAGATGCTGATTAATGAACAATCAATTAGTGGACAATTCAGAACTACACAATTTTTATTTTACTCCTCTTTTTCCTGTCAAAAACAATGATGTTTGAATTGAAAAGGACAAATCAATGAGTAACTGGACACATGGACAAAACACAATCATAGATTGCTAATCAAAATAATTAGAAAAGTAGTAGAGATCACTGAGCTGTCACTGAGAAGTTCCAGTTAGCAGGCACATAAGACCTACACCCCAGGATGAATAAAAAATTAATGGATGTTGGTTGATAGGCCACTCTCAGTGATTTATGAAAGACCATGGAGAATGAGAGGAATGTGAAAGGACTGTAGAAGTGGAAATGGTTGAATTTCTTCAGTGGGGAGGTGGATGCTAGGAGGGAGAAAATAGAGTCCTTAAATTTCAGGGTGCTTAGCCCAACTTTGATTCCTGGGGGAATTCTAGAACATTTTTTATTTACATGCTTAGTGAACATGTGGAATAGGAATCAGAAAAAAAAACAGCATGGTTTTATCATCAAGGAAGCTAGGTGCTGCATTGGATATACTATTTGGCCTAAAGTCAGGAAAACCTGAGTTCAAATCCAGTCTCAGATAATACTTATGTGACTTTGGGCAAGTCATTAAACTTCTGCCTCAGTTTCTTCTTCTGTAAAATCAGCATAATAACATCTACCTCTCAGGATTGCTGTGAGGGTCAAAAGGGATAATAATTGTAAAGTACCTGGCTCATAGTAGGTGCGGTATTAATGCCAGTTGTCATTATCATCGTCATCCTCAAGGACAAACTGCATCCTGGGCCATCCTGATGGACATCAGGTCACTAGACCCAGATGGCTCAGGAGAAGAAAGTGAGGTTGGTGACCTTGCACAGCCCTCCCTCACTCCAAGCAAAGTCAACTATAAGTCATGTCATCATCTTGATGTCATGGTCCTCTTTGAGAAGGAAGAACAAACACATCCTGTGAGTGAGTAGCAACTCCTCTTCTCTCCTCTCCTCTGGTCTCCTCTACTCTGCTCTGCTTTCCTGTCCTCTGGTCTTCTGCCCAGGGGAAAGTAGAATCCATAGCCAAAAGGTGTCTTTTTTCCTTTGGGTTTAATGGCTACATTTCTTGCTCAAAGATCAAGCCTTAAAACCAATTCATTCTGGAGCTCATAGACTGGACAACAAGTCCCCACTCACCTTGCACAGAGTCAATGTAATAACTTAATAGTAATTCTTTCTCTTTTACCAAAGAACCCTGAGGGTCTTCCCCTTCCAGTTTAATTTTTTTATTAAAAGGGCCATCCCATGAGTAACTTAAAGGAGCCTATTCATTAAATGTGTGTATCTCACTCAAAGTGAGAATGTGATAACACCTTAGCCTGAAAGGGCCAAGGTCTCCCATTGCATCCTGGCCATCTGCAATCATCCCAATGAATATCAGGCCACTGGACCCAGATGGCTCAGGAGAAGAAAATGAGGTTGGTGACTTTGCACAGGCCCCCCTCACTCATATCAAAGTCAAATACAAGTTATGTCATCATCTTGATGTCACGGTCCTCTTTAAGAACGATGGACAAATACAACACCGATCATCAAGGATAGGTTATGTAAGTCTATCATCTTTGTCTTTTATGACAGTTACTAGCTCTGATGGATCTGAGGAATCCTTTACATCAGGGGTTGTTAAGAATCGGTGTCATGAACACCCTGGGAAATCCAGTAAAGCCTTCGAATTACTTCTCAAAACAATGTTTTTAAATAATTAAAGGAAATGTTAAGTTTCAATCAGATATCAGTAAAAATAAAGTTTATTTTGAACCAATTTCATGGACCCATGGAAATTCCCTGTTCTAGATAATCGAATGGTGTGGGGAAATATAGTTAAACTGAGTTTCTCATGCTACTCTAGTGAACAGGTGGGAAGATAGGGTTTAGCATTAGAAGAAAAGAGTTGGGT
Organism: Bettongia penicillata ogilbyi; assembly: GCA_023548195.1. Taxonomy (NCBI): domain Eukaryota; kingdom Metazoa; phylum Chordata; class Mammalia; order Diprotodontia; family Potoroidae; genus Bettongia; species Bettongia penicillata. Next base: position 609,321 of record JAJHZJ010000177.1, on the reverse strand, counting down.
TCTGACTAATTGAGTGATTAAACTCAAGGAGAAATTGTTAATAGTCAGTCAGTTTTTTTCAACCACTCCCCAATCATGAGACAGATGAGTTATTTTTATTTTTTCTATTCTGAATAATGGATGCTGCTATGAAATTTTGTACATAAAGCTTCTTTTTCCCCTTTTTAAAAACAATTTTAAGATAAAATACAATTTTAAGAGTAGGATCGCTGGGTTGTTATTAAAGTTATTAATGTTATTAGGGTTAAAGGAGTCTTCCAGGGATGAATTCAAGTGATTTATCCTTGGCCCTGTTCTAATGAAAATATTTTTCAATAGCTTAGATACTTGTATGCTTATCAAACTTGATGACACTAAAGGGTGAGGGAAAGCTAACATTTTAGGTGATTCAACAAAATGACCCAGAATCCTGTTCCAAAAAGAAAAGGATATAAACAAACAAAAACATTGCTCTGAATCTAATCAGACAAAACTCAGCAGAAATATAAGTGAAGTGTCATGTTTGAGTTTTTAAAAATTATCTTTCCAAATACAAAATATGAGAGAAGTAAGAAAAAACTATATCTCAGAAGAATGAGGGGATTTTAGTGAATGGCACAGATAATATGAGTCAAGAGGATAATGTTAACAAAAAAAAAATGTTAATGCATATTTAAGCTACACAAGTGAGGCATAAAATTCAGAACTAGGAAGATAAGAGTCCTACTGTATCCTGCCTCAGTCAAATCTTCCGTAGTACTGTGCATAATACTCAGGTACATATTTTTGGAAAATATTTACAAGTCGAAGAGCATCCAGAGGATGGCACCACTGCTTGTGAAGAGACCATGCTATCTGAGAACCGATTGAAGGAATTGACAATTTTTAGCCTAGAGGGAAAAAAAAGACTTGGGAATGTGGGGAGCCTTAAAGCTGCCTTGAAATATTTGAAGGATTGACACATGGGAGAGTCATTAAATTTGTTCTGCTTAGTCCCACATACAAGAATTGGGATAATTGGTCAAGTTATGAGGAAAAATAAGATTTTAGATGTAGATTAAAAAATTCCTACTAACTGGAATTACCTGAGAATATAGTGAGATCCACTTTTCTAGAGGTCTTTGAGGAAAGACTATTATGACTGCTTGCTGGAAATGTTGTAGAAAAGTCATTTAACAGATAAGGATTGAACTGCATGTCTTGAAGCCTCTTCATATTCTGAGGTGCTGTGACCCTACCACCATTTCATTTCAAGTTTTTCAGTCTAATAGTTCCTCCCACTGACTTGGTTAAATATGATTCATTCCATGGGAAACTAGAAGCAAAAGAGCTTTCAAAGAGTTCATCCTTCATTTTCCTTTGGCCTCTATCTTGATCTACCAAAATCTCTTGAGCAAATTCATCATGGATACTACTAATACATCCAACATCTCACTGGGAACCATTCTTGATTTTTAAAAAACCAACATACCAAATATAAGTTAAGAAAAATAGGGTAAAAGATAACACTTATAAGAAAAACCCAAGTATTTCAGTAAATGGCAATATCTGTTGGCCGGATAATAAGAGTTGGCCGGAAACAAGAGAAAAACACAACTAAAGCAGATTTAGGTTACAGTAAGAAAGGAACTGTATTCCATGGATACCACGGCGTTCCACGAGCCTCCCCCAAGGACAGATTTTGTGCATTCTTCTTCTGAACATGCACTGTGAAAACAAAGAATTATACAACATATGGGGAAAAAAGCTACTATTAATGAAGGCAGTACTTAAAATATAGAGGGTTCACCATGCAGGAATATAATAACCACAACATTATTCAAACTGATGACAAAAATCTAGATTTCCTGCAAACTAGCAATCATGTTGAAGAATATGAGACTCATTGGCTTTTATTTTCAGCACATTTAAGTTCACCAATTTTATTCAATAACAATGACTACATAAAATTTCTCAAGTTCATTTATTTATTAGTACTACTCAGACCTAACAATTCAAGTAGAATGTAAGCTATCCCTGGCCAGGGCCTATTTTCTTTTTGTCATGATATCATTAGCACAATACCCTGAAAATAGGAGGTGCTTGTTCTTGTATGGAATTGAATTTATGCAGAGAGGCATTTGGTTCCTATCAGTTTTTTCATGGCCCCCTTCACTTCCTTGTTCCTCAGACTGTAGATCAGGGGGTTCAACATAGGGATCGTTACACTGTAGAAAACAGACACCACCTTGTTCTGATCAGTTGAATATATTGACTTGGGCAGCACATAAATGAATGTAATGGTCCCAAAGTACAATGTAACAGCAGTAAGGTGGGAGGAACACGTGGAGAAAGCTTTGGATCTCCCCTCGATGGAACGCATCTTCAGGACTGAGAAGAGGATGTATACATAAGAGATAGTGATGACTGAAACTGCTACTATAATTACTGAGCCTGAAGAGAAAGAAGGAAGAATTTCAAAAAGAGGGACATGAGAACAAGAAAGTTTCAGCAAGGGTGAGTAGTCACAGAAGAAGTGATTGATTTTATTGGGTCCACAAAAAGACAAATTCAATAAGCAACCAGTAAAGGTCCAAGCATTCACACAACCACCCATGTAAGATGTGATGACCAACAGAGTGCAGACCCTGGTAGACATGTTAGTGGAGTAGAGTAGGGGGTTACAGATGGCCACATACCGATCATAGGCCATCACAGCCAGCAGGAAGCACTCAGTTGTCCCAAACATGGCTAAAGAATAAAGCTGGACCACACAGCCTTGCAAAGAGATTGAGCTTATTTGCCCAAGAAAGTTCATAAGCATCACAGGCATGACTGTTGAGGAAAGCCCAATATCCACAAAAGCCAAATGGCTGAGGAAAAGGTACATTGGAGTATGAAGTTGGGAGCTTTTTTGTATTAATACTCTGATGCTGATATTGCCAAGTAAAATGATAATATAGATCCCTAGAAATAGCACAAATAAGAAGACATGAAGACTTGGGTCATCTGTTAACCCTAAAATGAAGAATTCTGTCACTGTGCTGTAGTTTTTACCAGTCATTGGTTCTCAGGTGGAGCCTGTTAAGACAAAAAAGATGGGGATTAAAAAGAAATAAAAAACTAATAGTTGAATATTTTTTGTCTATTGATGAGAATAAACACATTAGACCACCACCTGTGCCATATGAGGAATTAGAAATGAAACTCAAGAAAATGAACTTGGAAAAAACAGATGGATATGACTTTATCTATTTCTAAGATCCTATGCTAGACAACAATGGAAATAGAAAAATGAATAAGACATAGGAGGGGATATCAGATACATAAATAAATAACATCATAAATAACAAACAAAATTATAATACGGCCAATGTATAAGGTTCATATAAGTACCATGCTTTGAAGAAGAAGGAAGTCAGGAATTCCTTCACAGAAGTGCAGGTATCTGAACTAAGTTTCAGATTCAGTAGATTCCAACAGGAAAAGGTGGGATTGGGATGCAAGAGATTATAAATAATCTGATACTAGGTTGGCTCAAAACAGCCTGGACACAACAGCACACTTAGTTCATATTTGAAACATTTGGCCAGTTTAATATGGTGGAAGTTTTGTTAACATCATATTAACAGCAGTTCTGATGTGCCCACATTGCAAAAGTTCATCCACAGAGGTAGACCATAAGGAATCCAACTGACTGAATAGCTGAGACTGCCCAAACTCACACACACTCATAGAGATAGACCACAGAAATCTAAACTGACACAACACCTCAGTTTTCTCATATTCACACACATAGCCCAAAGCAAGTGGGCAGATGGAATATTATCCATTGAACTTAGGCAACACAGAAAGTCCAATCCAGAAAGCCATAGTTTAAATAAAGGTCCATTTTAAGGAATCCATTCTAAGACAGTTACTCTAGGTAAATATCACCTATTCCTTTGTTTTCTTCTGTGTAGACCTGGTTAAGCAATGCATTTGGCAAGTCGACATTAGGGAGATTTATATTGACAACACACCTGCAAAGCATGCAAACGTATATGTTGGGAAGCTAACAAGCAGACATTTGAAGACAATTTTCTATGGCACATCACATCTTCACAGTCATAGAATTGATTGAGAGATAGACAGAATGCAAGATCCTATCATGTTTATTGTTTGCTAATTGCAAATCATGGCACAAGTTCTGGGGGCCATTCTGTAGTGATCTGCTCTCATGTTAATGAGAATAGACACAACGTGTTAGACCACCACCTGTGCCATATGAGGAATTAGGAATGACACATAAGAAAATGAAGTTGGAAAAAACAGCTGGATATGACTAAATGTAGACATAAGAAATCAGTGTGAGAGGCAATCCTGTTGTAAAGGCGCTGAGGGGAATCTATTTCCAAGGTATCCCAGAGATGGGAAGGTTCTAGAAAAATGGAAAAGCTCACAGATGATCCTCTTGCCCATTCCTACTGATTCCTTTCTCTCACAGTTTTAATTTCCCCATTTGTAAAATGGGGATGCTCATAGCAGCTACCTTGCCATGAGGATCAAATGAGAAAATATATGTGAAGCATTTGGCAAACCTTAAAGCCTTATATAAATGCAAGCTAGTTTTGTTTCATTCCTTTGATATACAAGATGCACTGCTGGGAATATGTTGGTGGCTATGGGACCTTTCTTTTTGTCTTGCACTTAATACACCAACACACACACACACACACACACACACACATACATACACACACAAATGTATATATGTGTGTATACATGTATATATTCACAAAAAGACATACATATATGTATATTGTGTCAGTGTACACCTATGTTAGAAAGGTAATTTCTTTCTTTGTCTGGTTCATGTTAGATCATGAATTGAGCTTTCAAAACAGTGTCATAAAAAAGACATTTGAAAACTGTCAAATATTTACAGTAATATATTCTCTTTTAAAACAGATAATGATAATAACATTTCCTATACCAAAGAGTGTAATTTCATGTGAAAATTTTTAGTTGCCACTTACAAAAATTGTGAAAATATGCAGGATGATTTGATGATGCAATATCAATACATTACTCTCTGCCAACAATCAGATATTTGCTATATGTCTGAAACATCAGAATAGTTTAGCCTTAATTTATAAGTAAAAATAAATGAAAGGTAGCTGCTAGGGAAACATAAAGAAATTAACAATATTCAAGTCCTAATTTATGATTAGTGAAATTAGTGAAAAACTCTTGAGACTATACTTTGATATTGTTTTGAGTTTTGATTGCAGGAATATTTGTCTGAATTGTCATGAAACCAATAGTAGAAAATAGCATATGCTGAAGCCTGAGAACAAATATATATGTCTGTCCCTGGGAATAGTAGGGGAGATGACCTTCCCATGGCCTCTTAACTCAGTTTTCCCACTATGCTACAACCTTTCTGAACAGGAAATTTCCCCACGTGGATAATCCTGACCCCGGCTTTTGATAGCCTGTGACTACACGATTACTTACTGGGCATGCCTCATGTCTGTAATCAAACAGAACTAAGGGAGTGTTTCCCATATGTCAGATCAATCTCTGCCCTTGAGGGGATGAGTTTTGACATTGCCATAAGTATGGCCCTCCTTTCCCTTTCATATAACATTTCCATAATCAAGACAGAGCAGCAGAAGCTTTGCAAGCACAATACTAAATCTATTAATTAATAGATTGATAATGAACATTTATGAGTTACTATAACAGGATTTGTGCTTGCAAGTAATTTAATCTAAGGTAAGGAAGACGGTGCAGACAGATTCTTTTGTGTAGACAACCCAAATTGAGGGGTGGAGGGAGGGAGTGGTATTCCTGACAGAAGAGGCATTTCCTCTGTCTGGAGATGAATTGATGATGAAATGATATCAGCCCCTGTTGGAAGGGTTTAAAAACTGTGCACTCAAACCCCAAAATGAGCCCAGGTCCAGACTGGTTCCTGTAGAGAGCCCAGGTATAGACTGCAGTTATCAGACAATGAATGACTGCCCTCTTTGAGAGAAATAAAAATATAGACTATACAACTTATTTCTGTTCATCTTTCTTAGATCAAACCCAGAAGACTGACAGGAGAAAAAGATTGAAGGGCCATATCTCAGACATATGTATGTCTCACTACCTTTGTGATTCAACTTTGAGTCTGTTCTCCCCAGGGACATTATTATTGTGCAGGAGGGACATAGTGCAACAATGGGAAGGAAAGGAGAATGTTTTGTACCAACTACATCAAAGTGAAATTGATTCTTTCCAGAAATTCTATGTATAATGAGGGTAGAGTGTGCTCTTTGTTTAGGATGGGGTTTTATAACGTTTCACCTCAGTAAATATCTCTTTGCAAAAAAAAAAATCATTTCTGATTGATCAATATTGTGGGTAGAGCACACAAAAATGGGGCATGGAAGCCCTCAGTGTTTTCCCAGTGTGTAAGAAGAAGTGGTTTGGTGCAGGTTGAGCAAAAACTGGAAATCTGGTGGGGCTAAAAAACCGAGATCTTGAAACATAAAAGCCTTCAGATACAAAATATACTCTAGAAAGGGTCTGAGATTTTAATAGCTAAATTGTATCTGAACAGACTAGCTAGACTATGAACTTGCCTCAGGGACACAGACTGTATTCATACCGTTGCTCCCGGACACTCATCTGCACAAGATCTCCAAAAGAGTAGGAGAAAGAGAACTCACTGAATTGGGACTGAGAATTCTAAAGCAAGTGGCATCCTAAAGCCGAAAACGATTGTCCAAACACTACCCACTAGATCTCTTTCCTATACAGCTTGAAAGTCACAGACCAAGTCAGAGATAAGATTCTGAAGGAGTCAAAGAGAAGCAGAAGCTGCCAATCCTAAACTAAGATTGATTGCCCTTTTTTTATCTTTTAAACATTTCTTTTGTTTGCAGAGATAAATAGCCTCCCAATACCCAATCTCCATTATGCTTTGAATATACATCTGTTCCTTTAGCAGAGACCTTAGAAACCTGTCTGAGATTTCTTTGATTTTTCCTGGCATTCTGGTGTGGAGATTTAAAGAACCAGGGAATATAAGAAGGAGCTTTACCCTCTTCCTTTAGAGGTCAGAATCCACAAGGCTGAACTCAGCCCAAGTTAGCTCCTTAGTTCCTTTGGCAACAAGGGCAACCAAGTCCCCTGGGCCTACACTGTTCTGTGTGAAAAGGTCATCTCTAAGATCTTAGATTTCTACCTGGAAAGGAGCTCTGAAGTTATGTAATCCAACCTCCTCCTTTCACAGATGAGAGAACATAAAGGTTATGCAACTTGTCCAAGGCCAAATACATGGTGTCAGAGTCAGGGATTATGAATTTAGGTCCTTTAACTAGAGAGTCAAGCAGCTACATGGAACAGTGGATAGATTGTCAAACCTGGAGTCAGGAAGATTCATCTTCCTTACTTCAAATCCAGCCTCAGACATACACTAGCTGTGTGACCCTGGGCAAGTCCCTTAACCCTATTTGACTCAGTTTTCTCATCTGTAAAATAAAGGGAAAAAAAAAGATGGAAATGGAAAACCACTCCACTATCTTTGCCAAGAAAACCCCAAATGGGGTCATGAAGAGTCAAAATGACTCATCAACATTAGCTGGAGAGTCATTGTTCCTTCCACTGAACAACACTGCCTCTAAGCTCCCTTCAACCTCTATATCCTAGAAAACCATGTTCTTACTGGTTCAAATCATTAAATATATGATTTGAAGCATAGCATTTGTCACCATCCTCAGTATCAAGAGTTTTCAAAATATATTGCTCTGAAGTACAATATAACACTCACATCTGAGAGGGAGTTATGGAATAGAGGTTATTTAAGCATTTATTCAAAAAGAAAAATTTTAAATTTCAGTTTTTTTTAAAAAAGCATTTATTCACTGCTGGATTCATCAACAGATAGTGAAAAGAAAGGACAAAACAACCAAGTGCAATCCTTTTCTTTTCCAGATGAGAAAACTGAATGGCTGGTTTAAAGTCATACACTTAGGAAGTAGCAGCGTTTGGAATTTAAACCCAGGTCCTTCTGGACCCAGTCCTCTTTCTATCATGTCAGAGGCTCTTCCTCACAAGTTCTTGCCCAGGGAATCTTACACAGTAACTATTAACATATCCTCTTCATTAGTCTCACTGCTCCTGGTCTTTTTCCTCTGTGATTCAGCCTCTACTCAGTTGTTAAAATTCTAAAATTATCTTCCTGTAGCATGTCTGACTACACCATTCCCCTGCTGACAAGCCTTCAGTGACTCCATATTTTCTCTAAAATAAAATACAAAATCCTCAGGCTGACCTTTAGGGTTTTCCTTGATCAAGTTCGTATCTAGATTCCCACCTTTATTCCACATTCTTCTCCTGCACATACTCTATACTGCAGGCAAACTGGCCTCTAACTATTCTCTGAACTCAGGACTCTGCAAGTAAATGTTTAACAACTGGCTTTCAGGAGGAGGAAATGGATGGTCAATACTAATCTAAATTATTAACATTTTCTCTATCGCTTCTTAAGTCTAGAAAATCAACAAAACAAATAAATCGACCCCTGATTGGAAGAGTGTGTATAGATTTTTGAGGTATAACACTCACAATGAAAATTTAACAACCTGCTCTTTCAAGGTGATTAGAGCTTGCCCTAGCACACTCCTGCCTGTGCCAGATATTCTGTCTCATTCTTCCAGGCATTTGCATAAACTGCCTCCCAGGCACAGAATGCCCTTAACCTTTTCAGCTCTTAGGTTTCAAAATCTCAGGCACAATACTATGTGCTAGAGATCTGAATAGAAAAAAAGAAACCATCTCTGATATCATGTGGCTGGTATTCTACAATTTATACACAAGCAAATACATACAAATAAACAAGTCATTTCAAGAGAGAGAATGCTAAATTGGTCAAATCAAGAAAAAACTCATGTAGTAGCTAATACTACTGTAAGGATTCTGCAAGGCAGAGAGGAAGAGGGGAGTGCTTTATAGCCCCTTGTATAAAGATACAGAAAGGACTTGGCATATGTGTATAGAAGTATAACATCCCAAGGAAGATGGGATCCTACTGTCCTCTGCCCTTTCATTACAAATTTCCTTGGAAATGCTCAAACAAAAGATTCATGATCACCTCTCAGGGATTCCAGAGAGGATCCCTGCATTGAGATAAGAATAAATGAATGGAGATACTGGTTCACTATATTACCAACTCAAGGTTTTTAGGGGGTGATCACCTCAGAAGAATCCAAACTGAAGGGACAACGGGATGATGGAAAGATGTGTGATGAGAGCAAATAGGGTGCAGCACATTATCAAGGATGACCAGGGTCAAGATCAGTGTAAAAATACCAACAAAAAAAACATGTA